>QLOK01014570.1:0-21231 GCA_003313805.1 Tricholoma flavovirens
GAAGAAAAAGAGTGCAGAATGAGTAGAATAGGGAGCTCATCATTGGGGATGATGAGCACGACATGGCATGGCAACATTGATGGCAATGTCGAAGGTAGCCGAGTTGCTCATCACATTGATGCGTGTTGATGTGCCATTGTGCTGAGCTTGATCCCTCTTATCAGTTTGTTATCTATTGCTTACATGATATCTATGGGTGGCATACATTGGGCGGGCTACCTGAGATGGTTGTAGTGAACGATATTGAGGGTTATATCAGCAGGTAAGAGAATAAAGTGGATTCCTTACTAATTAGTTGGCTTGACGTGATGGGATCATGTCAACTAATTAGTAAGGAATTGTGGGAAGGTTAGGTGGGCACAGTATGTATGTTTTTCTGGAAACCCAACAAGAAAAAAACAATGCAGAAACCTAGTAGGTAACTCAAAGCAGGCAATTATGACCTTTTCATATATCAATGTACTGTAGTGACAGATTATAGTGTGGTACATGCAGGACTGTAATTACAGGTGTACTTGATATATATCAAATGCACATGATGTTCAAATTCTAGTGCATGGTTCTGGCATTGTTGGGCGCATTCCCACTTGCCAATATTGTTGCACCCCTGCTCCAATAAATCCTTTTCTGTCTAGGCTTCTTCATATCAATCAATCCATCACCTGTTCCTGAATCATGATTGGGGAGTGGATAGGCTAGAATTATAGTTCACAAAACATAAAACATTCTTAAAACCAGAATGATAGTTCCTGAAAACATAAAATTTACTTTGGACCTACCTCTGCTCCTTTCAAAGCCTCAGCAACTATGGTCAACATCCCAAGTCTTGTGGCAAATGAGGATGAAATAAATTACATGGCCAGTTGGTATGCAGCCTCATATGGTGAAAATGTATGACATATCAACAATACAAACAACAATTGCAAGAAAAACAAGACATGCGAATTACTGAAGTGATGATCATCAGAAACAAGACATAACAGGTACTGTAGCGATGGAAGGGACAAGAATGTACCAAGATATTTGAAACTAATGAAAGGACATAATGCTCAAGAACAATGACAAATGCTCAGAGTTTTCTCTTCTTCACCACCCTAGAATAACAATATCAGTATAAGGTACAATGCAGTGAAAAGTGATGTTACCTAGAATCACTAGAGGCCAAGTGCTTTGCTGGTGTCAAAACCATAGCAGCATCTTTGCAACATGAAGTCACATCATTGACTGCCCACATCCATAAGTCACTGTCACCACTGGCTGGTTGCCAGCACTTCAGGCCAATCAATACTGTGAGTAAGCCATAGTGATGCCAATGACTAAGCCGATCAATTTCGATAAAATTAAGATATAGCTTCAAATAAAATAGTTATAATTCTGAGAATATTTGAGTGGATGGATCCCCCCGAAAGCCGGTGGGTCCTCTGCCAATATTAAGCGATCCGTGTTGCCAGTGAAGATATATTCGAGCGGCTACAAAACAGCTCAATTTGTGAGCCGTTTTGTAGCCGGTCAATTATCTCCGGAAGAACTACATGTCGCGCTTGGTGTTGGCAGAAGACCCACCGGCTTTCGGGGGGATCCATCCACTCAAATATTTTCAGAATTATAACTATTTTATTTGAAGCTATATCTTAATTTTATCGAAAGTGATCGGCTTAGCCATTGGCATCACTAGTAAGCCATTAGGGCTGCACTTGAGAAATGATCAGACATTGTGACTTGATGGGCATTTGCGATTGAGTGGGACAGGTAGAGTACATTGCACATGTGATTTCCTCCATGCTGGTTGCAAAGTGTTCCACCAGGTCAACCACTCCAATCCAAATGTGGCTGCATCAGATATTTCTGGGGGATGGGAGTACCATCTGGTGAGCAGCCACTGAGAAAGGGCTTTAGGCTGATGTTTAACTTCAGGAATCCTGGACTGGGAAGGTTGAATTATCATGGGAGGAATATACTTTGTGACAATACTCACTGATGTAATCTCATCTGGAGAGGCAGTCCCTTCAAATGCAAACCATGCTGCCACACAACAATCCCAAGCAGGTCCAGCAGGCTCATCTGTAAAAAACTCGTATGCAAGTCACAACCACTTTGGGGTTTTGCATGATGTATCTGTGAGGGGGACCACCTCCTTTGTTGCAGGTGCTTTGCACAGTTGCTGACCCCTTCCGCTTTCACTCGCAGTGACCTCTGTCAGAGGTGCAGTTGCCTTCATAGATTGTTTCCTCGGACCTGTGACAGTGTTTGAAGTGGCACCAGGTAATTGTGTCCCAGCACTAGTGGAGGAAAGAGCATTGGGTAAAGGTGAAGTATGGGGAAGAACAAAGTCTTCTGGAAAGGGCAGAAGTGTGGAACCAGAGGAATTAGCACTAGAGACAAGCCATGCCAACTGCTACCATTGTAGAAGGTGATGATGTGCCAACATCAGCCTGAGGTGCCAGTACAATGGAATGTTGTGAATGAGGAGGGTTGGAGAGAGGTTCTGCATCAACAGTACTCAAGAGTGCAGCCATGTCAGCTGCCATCATTGGTATGTCACCTGAGCTACTCAATTTGAGGGTGATTGTACAGCTTGCGCAGATATTCAATGCTGATTTTACATATTCAAGCCCAAATCCAATACAAATCAAGGAAGGACTCACAGAAGTCCTGTTTGATGAATGCAGCAATGGTTTCAGGAAGCTGGCATGGAAATATGGATGGGCTGTTCCAAAAGAAAGGCCAGCATTGGTTTTACTGCAGTCATACCTAATAAAAGATGAATAAGCTCACACATTACACATCAGTGATTCTGACAATTACATACCCAAGGGTTCAAATCTTACCTCCATTGATTGGTTCTGGGCCTCCTGCCAGAACAGTGAATACCCACCCAGTTCAAAAAGCCAGTTCTTTGAAGACATGGTCTAACACGTTTGGTAGACTCACAATGGCCCTGTAAGTATTCACATGTCAGTTTCACAGCTTGTAATAAGGTTGTTTATAATCTTGTACATACTCAGTGTAAGTTTCAGGGGTGTGGTCTTTTTCTGATTTCAGCTCATCCATTTTTTTTACACTCTTTAGGGCTTCCACTTCAGCATATATCTTCTCTTTCAACTCTGCAGGTTCAGTTTCAAAGGCTTTGGCAGTAAGTCATTTGATGGTACTAAGAACTTCCTGCTGAGTATGCCCTTTATCCTTGATTTCAGCCTGGACATTGTGGTGTACATGCTCCTTATAATATTGACAGGAATAAATTTCAAGGCATTGGGGTCAGCAATGCTGTTTCATTTGAATTTGGAATGATTTGCACAATGGATGTGTATTATGCAACTTCTTAATGTTGTTATTATTGAACCAGTCCTTGAGGTGCTGATAAAGGTTAATGACAAACATGCTTGGGTGACAGGTACACCTACCTTTTTCTGATGAGAAATGATTTCTTCTTCTGCCTGCTGATAAGCATCTAATTGTTCCTTGTCGACAGGAAGTGGAATATTCAGATCACTTGCTGGCCATCGAGAGAACCAATCACAGTGCAGAGAAGGCCAGAATAGTGCTAGCTTTTTCACTTTCTGCTTTTCCAGAAATTCATGGAGCTGGCTTCACAGAAACATGAGTTGTTCCTCACTTGCCCAGAAATGCAGCGCCATTATCTGACTGCCACTAGAACTCACTTTGAATAATTGTTTCTGATAACATGCCTTGAATTTGATCACCAATAAACAATAACCCAGTCACAAGGTGAATTGTGCCATGATTGATCCTCAACTTGTGGTGTGGTAACAACTGTACAGTTCTTCAGTATATAGTATACACTTGCAAGCCACACACAACTCAACCACATCATCAATCAATCAATCACTTGGTTGCATTTTGTGCTAAAATTCTCCACATGGTTTACTTCACTCAACCAGATGCCGCTAATTCCCCTGAGGCACAACAGTTGATATTGCAGCTGCACAAATTGGGTGTCAAGGTTGTCCCTGGAAGTAAGTCTAATTCAAATTTCTCACATGGCAATATACTTACTCACACATCAGCCCTGCATCCACCTTCAAGCCCCAGCAGCTCTGGTACTACAGCTTATCAGTGCCAATGAGGACAGCACAATGACATTCACCTGCAGTGGTTGCACTCAGTACAACATGGTGAGCATGGCAAAGGAGACTTTTTATGTGGTCACTGCCAGCACTAATGTGGGCATTTTTCAGGATTCTGTGAGTTCCTTTACTATATCCACCATTTATGAACTTATTATCTCCAGGAACTTGCCAATTCTTTTGTCACAGGTGTGAAGTGCTCTGTCTGAAAGAAGTACTCCAGCCTCGAGTCAGCACTTGGTGCCTTTCAATCGGCACTGAGCCTTGAAACTGTCAAGTTGCTGCAGAAGGATTGAGGGGGGCATGTTGGCATTGTATGCAAAATTGCTGCTCCCTTTGTGCTAGCCAGATGTCCATGTATTGCTCCATGTATTACTGTCAATATATCTTGTTTTGATGTCCTGAATGTGTGTGTATTAACAACTTGTCTCAATTACTTGAAACATCAACTGTTTTGTGGCATGCAATGTGGTCAAACCTTCAGGGTCAACTGTCACCAAGCATAACACCTCCTCAGTCCATCATGTGACCTTGTGCACCCTGTTAGACAACTGGTGCACTTCACTCCATTCCAAACCCACCCCTGCCAATTGTAAGATCTTGTGCTCATATTGTTGAATAGAATCTTGGCATTTTGATAGAGTAAGCACTGCATCACAAATATCCTTGTCGCTGGAGGATGTGCAGTAAGCTGACAAGAGGGCATCCACATATTGCATAGGGTAGGCATCAACAAGTGTGTCGAACTTTAGAGAAAGTCATGTGACTCTCTTGCACCAATAGGCAAGATGTCTATTAAAGCCATTTATATCTATATAAGGCTGCTACAAAGAAATTTGAATGCACACTGCTGCTCTGGAAAAAGTTCATTGTTCTCAGATGTCAGTGCAGAGACACTCTCATTCCTACAAATTGCTCTAGAATAGGGTTACTAGGATCAGATGAATGTGTTCTAGACTTTGATAAACTTACTTACCTGTTTGAAGTGCTATCGCGGTATTTTGATCGCTGCTATCCTGAAGTTCAGCTTTGTTCCTATGTAATTTAAGTTTCATGCTCATTAGAAGGACAGACCACACCTTTAATAGTGTCTATTGCATTTGGTTCTATTAGTGGCACACTGTTTCTTGGAAGTGTGGTACAGATGAGGGTGCCCCATGAAGATGTACTAGAGAATTCAGACCACTTTACAGCCATTAACAGCTTCATCTGACTTTTACTCAAGAAATTGGTATTACTTGTTGCATTCTTGGTAAAATATCTTACAAGTAATCAGACATCTTCAAATCTGAATTTTATTTGACCAGTGAACCTGTTTATGCCTCAGGAATTGGAATATGTTCATGTCTTGACAACACTTGAAAGTTTGGAGCGGAGATTTCATTGACCCAAAGTCAACCTACAGGCTAAGACTGATTATGCGCAATTGTTACATGGTACTGTACAGTAGGTTCTTTGATCCATCCACATCCCCTGTTCAACTATAGAATTTTTCACTTGTCTCTTTGAAAACGCCCTGATCATGACTTAGCTCTTCTGCAAAATTAAGATAAGTTTTACTCCAGTAAGTAATAATGCTTGGCTATTATAATATCACTGTGATCAATCAGATCTATCCAGATGCCCCAAATTGTCAGAGTCATTCAATTGGGCAAAACAGCCTTTCTCAAAAGCCTCACACCATGCTATCCTATTGATGAGTTCTGTGACCCTTTCTTCTGTGGTGATCCTGAGTACCACGAGTGGGCAATGGTGCACACAAAAGCAGTAAGTTTCACTAGCACTTTGCATTGAAATGTTGGTTTACATTTTATCTGTGGTAAAGGATCTTAGGAAACAGCTTACAAACTTAGCCAGATGGAATACCCTTCTGGTTCCTGAATCATCAAACTGGGAGGATGAGATAACAGTAGAAAAGATGGGACATACCTCAATTGTGGGTAGGTCATAACTCTCTGAATTCTCCCATGCCATCTACTTACATTGACACCCAAGGAACCTCAAGTCCCCCAACTAAATCTAGGTGAGGAAGAACACTCATGCGCAAGTGAGAGTCTGATGGCATACATAGAAGGTCAGGATGCTGGAACACCATGTGGTGTTCCACATATATATTTTTGTCCCTGTACCATTTCTGCCCTTGTACCTTGAATTCTGCAGTAAACAATTGTGACTATGTAACTAAAAAATTCGAGATGCATAGCCTGCACATCATGATATGATTTGAATTGATGTGTGGTCAGGTGACATTGTTGATCAAACAATCTGATTCTGAATGCTGGGCTTTATGTTTTCATCCTCTTGTTGACTTGGTGTGCTGGGTACTCATCATTTCACTGATGGATCCATGGTGTCTCTCCTGTGGAAGTTCTTGTTGGTCAAGGCCATTTCTTATCTGGATCCACACTTCCTGTTCAGCACGTCCTCATCAAAGTTTTGGTGTAAAATATCAAGACATATTCACTCATCTTGAACCAATATTTAAGAGGCTTGTAAGGTGTCTGATCATCTCAATTCACCCCTGTCTAACTCATACCTCCCAAGCACATCCTCCAGATAACCAAGTACATCAATAGCAATGATGAATGCCCCTCATCGCCTTCTCCTGCTCACATCATACAATGTCATACCCATATTCAACCTGCTTCACATGGCCTCTCTATGACCAGCATCTACTATGAAATGCCATCATCACCTCAGAAGCGACCTACAACGATGAACCAATGTCCAAAGACAATGAGATTTTGATACATAGTGATGATGATGAAGATGATGTGGACTATGCTGAGAGGATGCTGGAACCTGGCTATGTCAGCACTGTGCATGGTGAGTGAGTTAAATGCAAACAGACCTTTTTGGGGGTCAGGTGTTCTATTCCTCTTCTTTGCAGGAATTAATACATGGTAGGATAACCCTCTCCTTGCATGGATCCCTTAGATTGATGTATTCATTCAAGAACTTCTCCAACATGAAGGGACCTGAATGAGCCTTGTCCCTCATGTTTTGAACATCAAGGGTACCTCTGATGTATTGATTGCAGTGATGATAGATTCTTTTGTCATACCTGCACCATTGACAACCATCTTCCATCTCCATTCCACCAAGTCTAGGTACATTTCGCTTTAGGTTTTGATCATGCTGGGCTCATGGCATTTTCATAGGAATGGAACAGGTCGTTTTTCAAGGCAACAACTCTGAAAATGCTTGGCCTTCAAATTCAGCTTGGACATGTGCTAGGAACCCAATGTATGAATCCTGCCCTTGCCATGAACAATGATTTCGTTGTTGTTGACATCAATGCCATCCATTCCATCTCACTGGCTGTCTGTAACTGCGAGCATGCCCAGCAACAATATGTCCAGCTACTCTGTGCTGGGTTGTATCCAGCTACAGTATTGGATCCTAAGACTGCAGCTACATTCCATGTTCTAAAACACTTCCAAATGCTTAGTTTCATGTTGAAAATCTCAGTGTTCAAATTTTACTACTCTATTACATGACAAACTGATAATACAGGGTGTAACCTGCCTCCTGTTCATACATTTAAATTCCTGATGCTTCACCCACTAATGATCGATACAGGATCACTATTACCCATTCTTGAGAATGGTCAGAGAATGGCAGCACATCCAGCTTCTCAAACATATGGGTCATGGTCATGATCCATCAGGTGTCAAGGGTTCAAAGGAGGGACAGTGTGCCTTGATTTGCCCCGCCTGTCCACAGCCTGGTAAAAACCTACCAACTGGTTGGAAGACTGCCCCAAAAATCAACAGTAAGTTACTGCTTATTTTTATCACTTAATTACTTACCAATCACACAGGTGGCTGTACATGCTGTTCCTGGGGATTGATGCCAACTTCTGCCTCAAATGTTAGAATGTCTCTACTCAGGAACATGATCCTGGACTCAACCATGGGTTTGCATATGTTGTTGAGGAGATAAAATTCAAGCAATATTTATGGGAATATGGTGACAAGATTCCTGATGATGTGAGCACATGACACATTGAAGTCAGCCAGCATGCAGGGAGGTAAAGGTACTGCAGCTAGTGGGGTTGGAGCTATTGACTGCATTCAACATGACATGAAGTGTCCCATGTCCGTTGGAGATTTGCAGGAAGGTGAGCAGTACATATTCTATTCTTAATCATAGAGCAGCTTTTCTGATGTTTAAAAATGGGTAGATATGTCAACATGGACTATTTCTTTCTATCTACCCTACAGCATAACCCTCCCAATCACATTTTGTCTCATACAATATCTCTTGTCAGTGGGCTCATAATTTCGTCAAGAGACTTCTAGTGTACCCCATCTTACTTGCCACAATTTTCTGGACTCTCCTCATCACCTACATCATTCCAAAGTTTCATCTGGCTGCACACAGGCTTCTATGCCAGGCATCTTTTTCCCTCAACTTTACCCCCCACATTGGACAAACTGACAGAGAGGCACCTAAATGCGGATGGGCATCCACTAATGCCATGGCAAACAGCACCAAGGAAATGGGTCTGGGATCTCAGCATGATACCTTGGATGATCATTTTGGTGACTATAATTGGTGAAAAGTATCATCCATGGGTAAGTCAACTTTTGTTTGCATTGGTTACTGATAATTGACAATCTGCTACGAATTTTGAGGTGTACCTTTCATCCAGGTGTCACCTCAACTATGACTGTAGTCAGTTGGGTCCACACTTGACCAACCTTCAACGTGCCAAGTTAATTGAATGAAAGAATGTTCTGCATCAGTGAATTGATGTGTGGTGTGAGATACAGGTGCTCTACATGCCTGGCATTGTGGCCCTGCATGCAAAGGAGGATGAGGAAGGAGGGGGAGAACTGGTTGAATCACAGGACATCAATCTCATGCTCCCATCACAGGTGGTCTTGACTTGTAGTGGCTGACATCTGCTTAAATATGAGTGGCAGCTGCACTACTCCCAAGCACTGGATTTCCTGGCCAACATTTGATGCCTGCTCCTTCTTTCATCTCAGCTTTACAAGTCAAAGGATCACCATGCCCATGGTAGTGTTGGGGAAGTTTGGTTCAGTTTAGTTTGAGCCATTTTTGGCCAAACTCCAAACCAAATGGTTCAGTTTCTGCCAGGATTGTCCAAACTCAAACCTAAACCAATTGAAAATGGTTTAAAACGGTTCCAAACCGATTAAGTATAGGGGCAAAAATCCTCCTTAATTTGGGCTTTCAATCAAAAAAAAAGAATTAAGCAAAACAGTCAAGAAATGAGTGAGATATCACCAAAACTGAGTTGGGTATCATTTCTTGCTTGGGAAACTCGGTTTTGATGATTTCTCACTCATTTCTATATGTAAATATATGGATCTTTAGCCAAAATCTCATATAAAGTGCTAAAAACATGCCAAACTGCCCATGATTCCTTAATCAGTTTGAAATGGTCTGAATTGAGTTTGGGATCCCCAAACTAGAAACCAAACTGTTTGGTTTCATCCAGGATATTCCCAAACTGAACAGTTTCAATCCATTTTGGTTTGGTTTAAACCAAGTTTGAATCAGTTTGAAACCAAACTTCCCCAACACTAGCCCATGGCCAAAGGATGGTCACACACAGCCTTTCATTGATATTGGGTGTCAACAAGTGACTCAAGATAAGTGTTGGGGGTTATCACTGAGCTTGGGCAACACTCACACAGCTGGCATCCCCACTTTTGGAGACAGCATGGGAGCAGACTCTGCATCCTCTCCTCAAGTCAAGGATGACATCCATATTATGACTGCAGTGCAGGCAGAAGGAGTGAGTGAGGGTTGATGGATGATGTTGTGGATCTGGAGAACTGCAGGGGTCAGGGATAGCAGCATGGGAATGCAAGAAGGTATGTATGGTCACTCTTGTGTGTGTTTGATATGTTGATATTGATTGAGATGTTTAGCACTTTGGTTGGAGTGGTGCAAAGCTCATGCAAGGGCCCATTGCTGGCAGGAGGAATGCCTGTTATTGGAGGAAGAGATGCGATGGGTGCAGGAGTCATTCCTGTGTGTGGAAGAGAAGGGCTAGTGATGCATGGAGCCACGCGAATGGTAACCAGGATGGGCAAAGCCATGTATGCTCTTCGCCAGGTGAATGTCCACATGTTGATGCTCACACATTGTAGGGATGTATGGGTCAAGGCTTATGGACTTCTATGTAGTGATGTGGATGTTCAACAGGATCCCCTGCTGCAGAAAAATTGAAATATATATATATTTTTTCTAGAAGCCAGAAAAAAAGTAATGAAACATGTAGAAGTAAAAGATATATCTGAGCATCAACAAAGTTTCGCCATACTACATGTAAATATAATTATGTATTCTGAGAAGTGAAAATAATATCAGGAAACATTGGAAAGTGGAAGACATATCTGAGAGGAATCAAACATAAGGATCACAAAGCGAAGTCAATTGGAAACATTGTGGGCCTGTCAAACCGACAATCAGGTGGAATATAGAAAAAAATGGAAGTCCCATCAATCTCATGTCAATCAACAATGATGCACGATTCGAGAACAGATCTGAATGTGAGATAGAACCTATAATTACCCCAACAGCAGCACTGGGTGGGCAGACAAATGGCAGGATGATGACCAGCAGGCTGCTGGTAGTCATGTGGGGTGTCATCTGAGGCACACAACTACAGTTGTTCTGATACATCAATCCATCCTCTAATGACAGCTGTGCATGTACCACACTATATACAGTAAGTACAGGTAATGATATATCATCCTGCCAGGGTCTGGTGCTCAAAGATGATAATTCCAAAACTATTACTTGACATTATTAGTTGTGATACATATAAAAAAATGTGGGGCATACCCAATATGTTCAATTGTGAAGGGTTTATATACATACTGGGGAAGGGTGCACAGACCATTTACTAATGTTTGGCAAGTGTCTACGTCATCAAGTGTCCACATGTGACATGTCACCTTGGCAAATGGTCTGTGCACCCCTCCCCAGTATATAAACCCTTTGCAACTTGTTCGGATATGCCCCCAATAGCTACTCATATTCTGTGCAGTACTAAATTAGACCTGCTTTCAAGGTTTCTGAGTTCCAGGTTTCCAGAACCAAAAACCAACCAAAAACCATTGAAAACCAGTGAAAACCCGGAATTTGATTTGCCATTTTGCTGATGAGCTGGAGTCTGGGAAAAATACAAGTTTCTAAATAATAATTACAATGTAATGCCTTGAAGTTACTGTACTAGTTGCGCATGGACCAGCCTGAGTGGCATGGGTGAATGTGAACCAGGTCGCTGAACAACTGTTGACTGGCAAGTACAATAACATCTGACAGGCATTGTTTTCGACACACGCACTGGCTCGGGCAAGTTGCTGCATTCTCGGTTCTGTATCCGCGCTCACGGAAACAAAGCATTGGTTTAGAGGGCAGCGAATCGAAAGTATACAAATACAGCATCATGGTGAACGGCATTTTCTCAATCAAGCACCACCAGCCCATCAAAACTCTTCTTCGTCACCGCCCTCCGCATCACACTAACCGGATTGAAGTCCTCCGTCACCACCGTCTCTCCATCATCTTCCACACTTTCCCATCCTTCCTCACTCACACTCTCACCCATGAACACTTTCAACATCGCCCCAGAAAACCCATTTATCATCGCCACGCCTCGTCTCTCCGCCTGCACCTCGACCGTTCCCCTTCCATGCATACTTAGATCCCAATACACAATCTCCGGCATCTCATACCCCGCATGCTTGTATGCCCGCTCTATGGCATCATAGTTCGTCTCCCACGAAGCAGCACGCGCACGTGTCCCCCCACTCGAGTCGAACTGCATATCCGTGAACACAAACAAGCGCTTGATCATATCCTCCTTCGACACCTTGTGCTCGAGGGCCAGCGGTAGGAGCAGTTTGGTAAAGACCGCGTATAGATCCGTGTTCATCTCCCAGCTCGCTTGCGACATTCCGAGGACCGTGTCATGGAGCGATTTCGTCAGATCGAGCGGGACGTACTCGGGCCGCGAAGAGAACGTGATGAAACCGCCGTTGAAGGGAGGCTTCGCGAGGGACGCGAGCACGAGTGAGAGTGCGATAGCAGGAACGATCGGCTGTACATGCATCTTCCCCTTCTTGCCCATCTGAGAGCCATACTCCAAGCTCCCCATCGAGCCCGAGACATCACACACTGCCAGGGCGTTTTCTATCCTCCCTGAATCACGAAGATGTTCGATCAGCGTCTTCCACTGCGCCTCGACTACCCTCCGCTGTGTCGCTGCTAGATCCTTCCTGAACTGCACGAGGGCAGGGTGCTTGTTATCTAGCCCAGACTCAGACTCGAGCGCCACTGACTGCGCGACCAGCTCATGTGGAAGCAGCGTTGCACCGCTGATAGTTTTCTTCCCTTGCTCGACGGAGATGAGGTATGCCTGGAAGCCGTCGGGGTCGTGCAGGTAAAACTTCTCCATGTTGTTTTTCATGCAGATCGACGCGACACGGTTGTACTTGATTTCCTTCCATCGCCTGGCTGCCATGAGTGGCTCAGGGAGTGATGTAGCTTTCCTGAGGGCAGTGAGAACCCAGCGTTGGTAGAACGAGCGGAGGATGACTGCTTCTTCCTGTGGAGCGAGGCCATACTTGAGTGCAGAGGGATAGATCAAAGGAGTGTGGTGGTGGTGTTGAATGATTTGGATGACGGCCGTGGCGATATTCGTACGGCGATCGTGCGCACCGTGCGGGGTCGGGGCCCACTTGCCTGCAAGAGAGATTTGGAAAAAGAGGGACAGGCGTTCCGGGCCATGGCTAAGGGTGTCGATCTGAGCGAGAACACGGAGGTCCTCCGCTAGCCGTTCGGCAAAAAGACGGGCGACAGCTACATAGAGAGCCCGGTATTTTGGCTGTGCTAGTTTGCGCAGAAGGATGTCGTGCCGCTGTGCAGTTGCAAGTGCTCGATCATGCTTGGCTTGTGCACTTTCTTCCTGTGCCCTGCGGGCCGCAGCTTCGATGCGTTGGACTCGGGAACCGTGTTTCGCTCTGCCTTTTCGACTGCGGGGATAGGTATAAGATCTTTCGGAGTGGAGGAAGGTAGAACGGGTAGCGTTAAGCTCGTCGACCGTGGCTAGGGCTAGGATGTTGAGTAAATCCTTCCAGTACCCGTGGGACATGGGTTGTTTGTTTTTCTTTTTGGGGGTTGTACAGATTGGTTCGATCAGCAGGTGGAGATTGGAAATGGCCGTCCGTGGATGGTTGTCGTAAAGCCAGCCGAATGCACTACATTCGATAATGACATCTCAGAATAAGCAACAGACTCGACAAGCGGGATGTACGTACCGGTAGAACGTTTCCTTGTCCCCTTTTCCATCATGTATACTGCGGAGATTCCAGATGATTTTGAGTGTTAAAGACGAGTCTTCGTCCCATGCATTTTTGAGATATGTGTTCAATTGTAGTTTGGAGACATGAGGCTTTATAAACTGAAACGCATCCAGGGTAGGCGAGCTCGTGGAACTAAACGCAGGAGCAAGGTTTTCAGTGAACGTTCGGTTTGCCGTTGTCATTAGGGCATCCATCATGGCGGTCCGAGGAGTCGTGTCTTGGGCCATTTCGGATTCCGTAAGAGTTGGCTCAGACATTTTTGCATGGACCGGAGGGAGAAGGACATCAAGAAAATTAGGGTCATAGAGCTCAGGGATATCTGGGAGAGCAACTCTCTGGGAGGTAGCAGCTGCAGCAAGAGTCCTAGACATTCTGAGATGACTGAGGGGAGAACGGGTTAGGTTCTTGAGAGACAGAAGGGTGAGACGGTGACAGCCTTTATACGTGGCATTGAGTCGAAAACAACTCATTCGGTATAGATTCGAGTCATGGCATTACAAGTTGAGTCATGAGTACCAGATTCACAAGTGAGTGGAGGACTCGGAGCCGAAACAGGTTTCGATCACAGATGGTCGAAATGACTCCTTGACGACTAGTATATTCGATATTTGGGTTGCCCATTCATCCTGCGGGATTGCCGTGTACCGTTGGATGGTGGTCTGGTGTATGTCGGCAAGACGTCGACGGTGGACTGTGGAAAGCAGTGCCGCTGAGTGCGCTCAGGCTTTAGAGCCATGCACTGGCATTGCCTTGCGAGCCAATACGGTCGGCTTCCGAGTCAATTGTTATAGCCACCAACTTCCTATGTTGTCTCAGCGGACCTGCAGATTGTTGTCAACTTGTCAGTCCCCCGATCCGCCCGAGCCACCGCCACTGTTTCAACATTTGATGTTTACTTACCTGCAACGACAAACGGTCTATATAGATTTCATATCTTTGTTCATTCTATGTCGCTATGACCATCAGGGCCTTATGGCCCCACTATCGGCTTGTTATACCGAAAAATGTCACCCAAACTGACAGAAACAAACCGAGACATGTGGCCGCAGTCTGAACAGCTCCGCACCTCGTTTTTCTTCAGGTCAGATCTTTCGATTGACGTGATGGTTGTATGTAATATCCTGCCTTCATATATATACTCAAGCTTCCAAAGTCGCAGGACTTCAAGTCTCTTCCTTGTCATCCCCATCCCCCGCGCAGCAGTCTACTGCCATGAAGTCTATCGTTCTCACTAGCGCAGCATCTTTACTGATGCTTGTGCTTGGCACGTACTCTCAGGGTATTACGAGTACAACAACCACCACCGCGACAGACACAAGCACGACTGACACCTTGGGGACTGACACCTTTACTGACACCTCGGCGTCAGACACCTTGGTGACGGATACCAACACTGACACCACGCCTGGAACAGTCACTTCAACGTCGTATGTCCACCTCCCCATAGTTCTCCAAAGTCCCAAGCGTCATACTAATAATGTCATCTTGTTTACAGGCCTGTCCCAACGACCACCATTCCAATTACCACCCCCCTTACGACTACTACCCACACAAAACCCACCCTCACTTCGAGCACATCGACATCAAGCTCAACTACAACTTCCGCCACTCATACCACCACCACTTCCAATGCCGCCGTTCCCTTCGCAGTTGGCCAGGGGGGTGTCGTTGCGGGAGTATTTGGGGGTCTCTTGGCCGCTATCTTGTAGAGGGTGATATGTTGGGGAGTTTTGGGTTATGAATAATGACAGTTATCTTGGACTTCTATCAATGAACAATGAAGCTTTATGTATTTAGCAGGTAGTTTACAGACATTGTCAGCACACTTTTTGCAGACAACATTTCGGCCGGGGGGGGGGGGCTCATCCTGTTCTCGGTGAACAACGCAAAACATTCTATAGGTAAGCCTGCGTTGCCCAGGGTATATAATGTATGCCAATCCATCGTTGATCACGATTACCTTTGTTGATCTTGCGACGATCCCGTAATACAACATTGGGACTAGCTCATCTGTTGGCTACAAGGTATCGGGGCATCATAGCTAATCCGAGTCATATCGCAGATCATCAATACTAGTAACAAGGACGCACTTTGAAATGCAACACAAAAGGATCAGGCGTCTCAGTCACCACACACAGCCTGGTGCGTACAACAGCTCTGCCTTTTTAACCCAGGTCCGTACCTCAGACCAGTTCAACACCCCCACACAAACCCCACATCCGACTCGGACACGTAAATTGAAGATCTACCACCAGCCCGAGCCAGCGTCCGAGTCAGTGACAGCGGCAGTAAGTCTTCTGTCCGTACTATCTATCAAATCAGAAATTAAACCACTCGGAACATGCTAGATCATATCATACTAGTATACAAATCATACAATAAAAAATGACCCAAACTTCCACTGCCAGATCTGAAGCAGGACTCAGGCTTTCCTTCCCAGAACTCGTCCTCCAACCCCAATCTTTCTCTGCCGTTTTGACAACGAACAATCCAGACGACGGAACTCGTCCCGCCGGCGCCGCGTCTAGCAGTACTGACTCTTCCCTCAACTTGAAGTCACCCCGCGGCGCTCAGAATGACCATGATATCGCTGGAAGCACTGGCAGTGGTGGTGCTCCACTACCACATAACTCGGAAGACTGCATGCAACATCCCATGACATTAACCGACCAAGCGCTCAACAACGTTACCTATGATACTATTCTTGCGTCTACTGCAAAAGGCCTTCGCCTCGACGTAAACACACAATACTTGCACCCCTCTCCATCCCCTTTACCTTCCACCGATGCGCGCGCACCCCCTAATACTCCTGCATCTCCACACATGGTCAGATACGGCTCCTTGGCCAACTTGAATGCAAGTGCGAAGATTGTGGAATCATCAGTGGGAGATCGTGTGTATGAATCTTTGTTATAATTTTTATTTTGTATTTAATGTGTATGTACATAGACGGTATCCTCGCATTTTAGGGTAATAACCACGATCGTGATTTGCTGAATCGCCGAATTTTGCTTCCTCTAGCGTATGAATCACGGCTTTGATGACTAGGCGTTCATCTTCGTTCGGCGTATTTCAATGCATTTCCTCGTTCAGCCATGATAGAACGGCGGAGAGAATGGCGCCTCGCTCGTTTGCAATGATGAGGGTCCGTTGGTTGTTGTGGATGAGCTGAGTTCCGACCCAGCTCTCCCCCACACTGACATTTCCATGTGAGGCAATACTTTCTCATTAGACAGTTCCAAACAAAGAACGAACATTTTCCCACCGCCTCAACGCTCAACATTCCACGTTCAACCACCGTACGACAGTGCTGCATCCCTCTCATAAGACCGCCGTAAATGCCACCACCATAGTCTCCAGACCCTAAGTAAATGTTTTATTCTTACTGACATGTTTCTAGGTACAACGACAACGCACGTGGCCCGTACACCCTCCTCCCCATTCAAATGGGATGTGAGGGGTTCGTTTTCGTCTAGTACGACCCCAGGTAGGTGCCATGAGCGGGTAACCACGAGGTAAGCACCCGCTACCCCCATATTCCTGCCACGTCACTATCTCGAAATAGGTAAGGGATCCAGCACCCGCCACCACCGCTGTGAGCCACCACTCGCAGGGTGGACGGGGTGTGCGAGGACGGACAACAATGGCAAAATGAGGACGGGGACAGGACGACGAGGTACCACAACTGCTGTCACAACCGCATGTGGGGTGGACACATGGGCAGAACAACAACAACAATGGCACGGAACGACAAGATGGGGCAGGGACATCAACGCAGACAGGGACGACTCAGCATGCCCCACCTCGCGACAACCACAACGGCGAGGAGACGGCAAGGTAGGACGACGGCCACCACCACCACATCACCACCAACCGCCGCCCCGAGCAACTGCTCGTGGGATGGAAACTGGGAGCAACAAGGACAGGGACCGCGGGGAGAGGGTGCAGGTGCAACAACGACGACGGGACGATGGGCACGAACAGCACCTCTCCACCCCGCCGCGAGCGACTGTTTGGGAGGATGGAAACATGGTGCGACAATGACGGGGGAGTGGGAGCGGGACAAAGACAAGGGGCAACGACGACGACGATGGCAACAGGGACAACGGCAGCCGCATCACGATCCCCTCCCTTTTCCTTTCCTTCTCCTTTTTCTTTTTTCAGTTTCAATTAATGTTGTTGCCCCCCTCCCATTTGCATGAGGGAGGGGGTTGGTTTTTTTATGTATTTATGTGTAGTACTCAGGTTAATTTATTTTTGACCCATTTTCTCAGCATGGAAAATTGTGTGATAGTTAGAAAATAAAAAACAGAGATTATATTTTTGACTTTGGGAACAACCTTCCTTTTTTGGATGTCAGTGTAAGGTAGTACTTACACCATCATAAGACAGAATAAGATAAATGTTATTTTCCTGATGGCCTGCTGCTGACCTGTTTTCTTTAAGTCCCACTTTGAGTCAAACTTGGACAAAGTGAATACATGCATGTCACAATGCATGCTTAGTGCAGACTCCCAACCAGTCGCAGGCGCGGTAAAATAAATCCCAGTACCAAATTTTTATTTTTAGTATGTTTACATAATACACCGATGTTAATCCGAAAGTTGGTGAAGTTTTGCGACTGGCAACACTTGTAAAATAGCACGTGCTCACTCCCTACATGTGACGGTCTCACGCTATCTTATCGATTCAAGTTAATCTATAGACGCGTCAACAACTGATCCAATGCTGATTGACTATATTTCGCCCAACAGAATGGATCTTGAGACCCGACTGAGGAATGTCTGCTCCTCCCTACATGAAAACCATCTGACTGTTTCAAGTTTGATCCATGGCTTACTGGACATGCATCCTCATCTCAGTCAGAGTGAAGCTCATACTAGACACATCTTAGCTCGAGAAAACCTCCTGTTCAGTGCAGCTGATATCTGTGCAGAACTCTACAGGTATGACTCAGGGCGTATATTTTCCTGGGCACTGGAGGCTGTACAAACGAAGCTTTGTAAAGAGGTCGTAACTCTCGCCAAAGAACCGAGACTTCCACTTATGTAGCACAACAAATAAAAAGCATTCTAGCTCCTCCACATTTTTATCTCCCAAGATGTTGAGCGCAGTGATAATTATGATGATTCCATTGTTGTTGAAGAGAAGCGGAATCCAGAAGGTGAGAGTCTTGCCAGAGCCGGTAGGAGAGATCATAATACAATCCTTCTGTTCAAGTTACACAAAGGCATCCCGAGCCTGGAACATACATGGCAAGATACCAAAAGTCCTCTGTACCTCCATACGAAGATCATCGATACTAGGGACCACGTACTGTAGGCTGGACATAAATATATACCTGTGATGTCAGAGTGTCTATGTCTGGTAATCATGATACTTACTAAGGCGTTGGCCCGACCACGTGTAGGGAGTGAGCACATGCTATTTTACAAGTGTTGCCAGTCACTATGGCGCCACCAACTTTCGGATTAACATCGGTGTATTATGTAAACATACTAAAAAAAAAAATTTTGTACTGGGATTTATTTTACCGCGCCTGCGACTGGTTGGGAGTCTGGCTTAGTGGCAATCTAATTATGCACTTTTGCAGTTCCATCATCTTCCAACTTGAACACCATGCCAACAAAGCCTCGTGCACACTGCAAGTCATTACAAGAATGGAGTTGATGTTTGTCTCTGAGACTCACATTGTTGGCATGATCGTCTAAGAAAAGTATATGTAATCAGGTCACTAGGCATGCTTAGTACAGTTGCGGACAAACAAAGTCAACTAATTTTAGTGACCAAATTTTGGAGGTTGGCACAAACATCTGGTGCCCTCAAAAACCATCCAAGCATGTATAATAGAGCCTAATGAAGATATTTCTACGAGCCAATTTCTCAATTTCAAAAAAATTGGGTCAGGTACCTCAAAAATTTGGCCACCCCCTAAAAAGAATTGGTAAAATCTTGAAAAATAGTGCATTCGACTCCTCTTGATTAGCTGCATCTGATTCCGTATGAATATTAAGGTTACTATTGGTTCCATCGGAGTTGAATTTGCACAGGGTGGTTGAATTTCATTTTTGTGATTTTATCTCTGCCCTCAATGATTTCGGACACTTACGGGTTTATATCATATATATCTTTTTTGTATATATCAAAAATATGGAGGGGATACGGCAACCAGAAGTGGCTGCGAGAGGATAGCCGGAATGATGAAATGGGTGATTGAGAACTGAATTCATTGTTTGAGGTCGAAAATGAGACCCCGAGATCCTAGAAAATTTCACAGAGGTTCATATATCATACAAAAGTACAGGCCAATATATACTTCACATTTCTAGTACAGTTTCTATGTGCAGTGTACAATAGACCTCCAAGCATGACAAAACACGTCAAATCTGAGCTCTGCCAGAACACAGCAACTTGTTCACACGCTCATCAATTTGTTTAATGGTTGCATGACCTTGCGTACATGTCATGCAGCAGAGATTGAAGGGCTTCTCAATGAAGGCTGCCGTCGCCTCACTTGCCAAAATCAGAATGGTGTCAGGCTCAACATCAAGCAAACAGCTCGTGACCTTTGTGTTCCTTACACTACTCTCCGGAATTGTTTTCTCAATCTCCACAAACCACGATGTGAAGCTCATGCAGAGCAGCAGTTTCTCTCTCCTGCTAAGGAAGAAGTGCTTATCAAGTGGCTTGTTCATCTTGGCTCAACTGGCTGCCCTGTTTGTAAACGGGGCATCAGGTTTCGGGCACAGCATCTCCATCCAGAACAAAAGAAACCGAGCCGCAATTGGATATACTGTTTCCTTAAACGGCATCCTGACATTGTTCTATCATCGGACTTCGTGATGAACCTTGATTTTCGGGGTTATTCAACCGTGTTGCCAGACGACGTCCTCAGGCCACCGAAAACCCGCCCTCGATAGCCTCCACTTCACAAAATACACTTACCGAGCCTCGTCAACCACTTACAACTAATATATTGAACTTTCCGGGCCCTTTCGCAAGTGCAAGTACATATCATCTTCCCCTTAACCCTACATCAATGTCCTATAACTTTGGAATCTATTTGAGCACTAAGTATCAGTAAAGCAGATACATATCATTGTTACATACCATTCTACCGTTAAATATAGCTTAATTCACGTTTGTGTTGCACTCAGCGATTTCGACGATGGATTGATGCATCTCGGAAAAACGGACTTCGAAATTCAGTGTGACAGTCTGTGACCACTAGAACAAAATGCTTTGTTCACCCTCGCAAATGGGAACATCATCCTAGAAGTGCAAAGTACATGTATATCTATGATATGTGATTGTATTAGAGCCTCCATGGATTTTTTTAGAAACTCAGAACATCATTTTTGACCTCAAACGATATATTCAGTGCTCAATCACCCATTTCATCATTCCGGCTATTCTCTCGCAGCCACTTCTGGTTGCCGTATCCCCTCCATATTTTTGATATATACAAAAAAGATATATATGATACAAACCCGTAAGTGTCCGAAATAATTGAGGGCAGAGATAAAATCATAAAAATGAAATTCAACTACCTTGTGCAAATTCAACTCCGATGGAACCAATAGTACATGGGGCCTATCGGCCACAATAAAATAAATAAACTTTACCAAATATAGAAATATTTGTTACTAAGCTGACACGTCGACTCCTTTGCCTCCCCTAAGGCTTACCTTGGTTTTTGGAAGCCTCGAGACTGGCAAGAGGCGGATCAGAGGTGAGAAAACACCTCCAAATGTTATGTGGTTGCCAACATGTCACAACACATGGCATTC
>QLOK01014623.1:0-22745 GCA_003313805.1 Tricholoma flavovirens
ACAAGCAGACCTGGTAATCAAGGCGCCAAAAGGGAGCCACCACCCTTCTGCCATGATGGAGTATAGTTAGGCGTGCGGTTGGATGGTAGGATCGGCCAGGTGGTGCAGTGAACAGCGTTCAGTCGGAGCAGTGATCGTGACGGTTTTTCTTGTGCATACAATAATGCCTTCAAGTTGTAGTTGAGTTCCCTCACTTTCGAGAATGAAATCCCAGATTCAAATTTGCGATGACTTACGGGGAGTCCTTGGGCGCCTTCTGGATCTATTGGTTGTCCATCTTGCCAAGGTTTTTGACCTTGAGACCTTGAATCCAGGCTGTAGTTACAATTCCATAGACTTCGCAAGCGTGGATTAGCTCCTCTTGCGCCGTTTTGATACATAGCATATTTCTCTGAAGTGAACTTGTATTACCAGGGTCATACCATGTAAGTCCTACTACTAAAACCCCATAAGGCCTGACCTGTCTAAAAGCTGACTGTTTTGTCGTTCTAATGATTTTTGACATTGCATTTGAACGGTTCAGAGCATTGCACTTTCTAGATCACGCTTTTTGTGTGGATTGGATTATCTGGGAGCACTACGTGACCGATCGCGATCGTGACGTGACTGCCATTTTCGAACTTGACATACTAACCTTACTTACTTCAATCTTCAGCGTTTCAGCTATTAGGCCTTAGCCATGGCTGACAGTGAAGTAATCGAAATATTCTCTGGCGAATCTGATGGAGAGCCATCCATTGGCAGACGTGCCATTCTCGAACCCGTTATCACCCGTGTCGTCGATGCACTTGGGGGACACGAAGCTGGTGTCTACCGTATGGGTGACGAAACCTCTGGATGTCTCAAGGATCTCAAAAAACTTTGGCGAAAAGATGATACAGATGACGAACGTACCGTCGCACGCATATTCTGGGAAACCAGAGTTCTCTCAAATGACCTCATCCCCATCCTCCTTCTAACAGCGGGCCAGGGACTGGTGGAGGACAAGCGGGGCATTGCGTGCGCTGACTTGATGACTGCGATGACATGGCCCATTGATTTAGCCCAAGAATTGAAGGAGCTGGATGACGAGTTGGATCGAGGGACGGATTATACACAGCTTCTGCTTAGCCATTTGCACTATAAGGCGGCGCTGCTTAAGCCGGGGGTTATGCAGGCTCTGTTTGGCATTATGCTACCACCTCTGGCAAAGCCAAGGAAGGACAGGCAGGAGAGGGATGGACAGGTAGTTAACGTGGTGCTGCACCTGATCAGGAATTTGGCGTTTATCAAGGATTTACCTTCGAATTCACATCTTAGTGCGGATCAGGCAGAGTTGTCTGGACTCCAGACGAAGCTAGTGCGTGCTTTGGAAGAGACGCACACGCTGCAGCTGCTGCTTACGATCGCTGCGAATGCAGACAATGACCCATTTATGAATGGGTGGAACACCCTCGTTCTTGAAATCTTCTACCTCCTATTTCGAGGTGTTAAGCCTACTTCGTTGAGTATGGACCAAGCGAAGGTACTTCACATTTATAAATACTGTATGTCTGTCATTCAAAGGCTTATCTATACGACCATCAAAACAGAAACCCACGGAAACTCTACACCGTCTCCTTGCCACAGAGGATCGCAATCGCCGCGATTTTGCCAGAAAGGCTACCTCACGACATTCTAGATTCGGCACTACCATCGCCGTCAAGCTAAATCCCAACAAGCCTCGTCCCGAGGGAGAAGACGATGCCCGTCAGGCGTATCCACCTGGTATTGCTCAGGCCGGCCCCAATTCGCGATCATTCGTGCTACATCGTCAGAAAGCAATCAACCACGAGTCGGGAAGCATCATGGACATGACGAAACGGCAAAAGTCGAAGAAGGGGACTGTCCTGGATGAACTCACGCGCGAAGATAATTTATCCATGGAAGCCAGGGTGATTTTGCAAAACTTGGCAATCGAGTTTGTCGGAGCTTGCTTCAATCGTACGTTGTTTTGTATACTTTCTAATGGTGGGCTGATATCCCTTGCTAGCTTTCCTTTCGGCGCTCCTGAAGGATATCCGATCAGAGAGGCCTAAGATTACAGAGAAGGATAATCTACGGTTGCTCTATGTGACCAAGTGGTTTCTCGAATTCTTCCTTTCGATGCGTGCGAAGGAGCATGAGACGACGAACGCAGCGGGTGGAGAGAGCCCCAAGGAGAGATGGAACTTCGGGCTGATCGCAGAAGTTACTGAACGGAGCTGGATCGTCTGGGTGCTTAAGCGAATGCGTGAAGCCGTCGAAGAGAAGGTATGCTGCAAACTTCATTAACTTTCATCTACATGCCTAGACGTCAACCTCTTCCTTTCTCATATCTTTCATTCCCAGCCTAAACAATGGACCGAGCTCCAGGCGGGAATTGAATGTTTAACCCAGTTGCTTCTGCTGATCGACGGCATGTCGTCGGCGAGCCTTGCAGATCCCGTGTTGAACGAAGCCGCGGACCTGTTGCAACAACAGCTGATATACAACGGAGAAGTACTGGACATTGCGTTTGAAAGCCTACGAGTATACAAGCCGGGCACACAATCCCTCGCATATCTCGATTCGAGCATATACCTAGCTTATGCGCTCCTGAAGATGTTGGAAAGATGGGGAAAGGGGAAGGGTGGCGATAGCATGTATGTCAGGAAGAAGTCGAAGAAGAGGAGGAGAGCAAAAGGTCCGTAGTTCATTTCGCTTCACGGTCCTTGTTGCTTTGATGGCTTTCATTTACGTTTTGCTAAAAGGTGTCGGAGAGGAAGATGGTATACCCGATGTCGAAGAGGAGATAGAAGAACCTGAGCAAGTGATCCACGAGACCATGTTCACGTTTGAGGCGTTCGAAACGGTAAGCCCGTGTGTCCGGCTCCCTCTCGTGTTCTAAATTGCACTCAGAAATTCGCTCATGCTGACATCACGCATACGCTTCTGACATACCTAACACGGTATAAGGAATTTACATCGCCCGAAAACATGCGACGGGTCGTGAGTTTGATGCATCGACAAGCTGTCAGGGCAAAAGCGGAAGGCTTGTTTTTCAAGGTCCGTACATCGAATTATCCTCGGTTTATGCTTGCCACATTCCCCATCTCCACTATCATTTCTAACTCTGTTACTCATTTTTTGACGTGTGGCGCTTAAATGTACCCCGTGCTGACTGAATTTCGCTCCGACCGTTCTTTCTCCTCAACAATCCACCCTTTTCTTGTCTTTTACGTAGGTGTCGACTCTGAATCTGTTCAAGACGATTCTGGCCGATCAGAAATCGTTTCCACGCGAGCAACCTTATAAAGACCTCGTGAGCTTGATAACATTCATCCTACGTCGGTTCTTCAAGGCGCTTGCTGAAGATTCGTTCTTGGCTATCGAGGTGTGTTTTTCTAGAACTTCATATTTATTATTGACAGAAAAGAAGAATGACAATGTCCGTGATAACAGGCTTTCTTCCCCAAAAACCGCGGTCATTGGAAGCAATTCTCCAGTTGGGAACCCGAAGAAAAGACCAAGCATGAGAAGAAGGCTGGCACGGTCGAAGAGACGAGATTTCCGCCCGATGTGTCTGTCAAGAAGGGGTATTCTTGGAGTGATCAACTCGGTATTGCGATAGCTGCTCTCGTAGAAGCAGGCCAGGAAGAGCTGGTGAATTGGACCAAGGATGTACGTGCGTCCTCTAGTGGAATCGTGGTTTAAGCAACTCAACTTCATTTCCGGCCCAGATTTTGACGTTGGTCATCGCTCAACGACAGAGAATTATCGAGCAGACGGACAACAAGGATGATAAGGATGGTGTGCCGGACGACGAAGATCCTGACATCAGCACAGTTGCGAAGATGCAAGGACCATCAAGTGAAGCTCTCAGTAAAATGACAGACTACCGTAAGTTACGATATGAATTCGCATCTCCGCCGTACTGAGCGTGCGGTAGTTATTCCGTATCTTAGCGATGAGCAAGCGGACGCGGCGACCAAAAATCCCCAGCTCAAGCTCTTGTTACGGCTATCTAAATTCTGTATCCTAGATGATGGTTTGTCAATTTCCCAACTGCACGGGCTTTGTCGTCTTACTCGTGAGCGAATATAGACTCGGAAGAACTGGAATGGTATGTTCCAGCAGGCATCACACCATCCGACCTGCAAAGCACTCTCATTGTCATCGACCAATTCCTTGAAACGCCGTTCGATCTTGGCGGCAAGAAGGCGTCCCAGTACTTAAGTAAGAAGTCCAGGCGACGCCGACGAAGGCGATCTCCTTCACCTTCGTCCGACAATGAAGTTATCTTCGACGATGAAGCGTCCAAGGTTAAAAAGAAAAAAGAGAAAAAGAAGAAAGAGAAGGAACAGTACAAATCAGCACAGTTCATTGAAGACAGTGACGAGGAGTACGGCGATATTGAGGCTTTCCTGGAGAAGGAAAAGGGGTTGAGAGAGAGGACTGCTCGGGTAGCTGCTGAGGCAGGTGGTGGACGGATAGGCACGATGAAGTCAACCGGTACGAAGAAAAGGCGACGAAAGACGGGAGACGATAAGACCTCAATGAAAAAGAGGAAAAGGGTTAATACCCCGTCTGTGCCCACTGATGATAAAAACATCGACGAGATCTCGAGCCATTCAGAGGGTAGCGACTCCGACAACGTCGTCTCCAGTCCCGCCAAACATTCTCCATCAGCTCCTCGACCAAGGCCGAAGCCGAGGCCTATTGTCAAACATGTTGCCCCCAGTCATGCAAGTTTCATATCGCCTTCGACATCTCAGTCGCCACATCGAGAACTTGACGGCCCAGCAGACAAAACATCTCCAGCCCCCGAAGCCGAAGAGCTCGAGACCGTCGCAGTGGTCACTAGTCGTAGGCGAAACCGTTTAGTAATTTCAGATGAAGAGCAGGACGACTCTTGATTTCCCCATAATGTACGCACTCTCGGGCTAACTGAAACGGGGTTGATTCCCTTGATGCTAACGGATCAAGATCCTGCAGCGATGCTGTGGCTACGACGTCTCCTTGCCTTTTCACCCTCGAAATGACCCATCGTGTCGCGGCTGGATGAGCGTCTTTACACAAGGGATCCCACGTCAGGGATTCTTAGAAGCTAAATCCAAAGAAAGTGTGTCCAAACATGGCTTCTCTCATACCATTTGTACAATGCCGAGCCTGAGTTTGGCGACATATTAAACAAACTAATCCACTGAACCAACAAAAGGTCCTTGATGTCTCTTCGACGTGCCCCCCAGGTGGACCCTGTGAATCATGCTCTTCGGTCGCCGCGCCAATGCATGTTCGACCCTTTACTAGTACATAGTCATATGCATAAGTCTAGACAACAACTATCCCTGCAGGGCAACAGGGCCGACGGCAAGCACATACTATTCCCCCAATGGGGCATCCCCGTGTCCAACCCAATTAATGTAAATCTGGCCCGTACGCCGGAGGCTGTACCCTCTCTTAAGGACCTTATCGTATGGTAGACAATTGTCACATATGATCGATTGATCAGCTAGATCTTACTCCAGAGAGCTTGCCGCCCGCCCGAAAATTTCTACCGTGTTAACTAGAATAACATTCCTATTGGTAAGTTTGACTCCCGGAAAGGAGGCTCTCGGGAGGCTCTCGGGTGCCATTTTTTGATTTGAAAGATATTATGATATCTTACTAGCAATAATTGATTGATATCATGATTCAGATCATGGTCAAACATTGTACCGAGTGATGCGGATCGCGAGGTAAAGGTCGAAGCATGCCTTCACTTCAAGTTAAGCAAGGGTTCGAAGTTCACAATTCATGGATAATCGAAGTTTACCCGTCCACTCTGGACAGACCTTCCTAGTGCTGCCATTTAGGACGGGGGCTTCGAGATCAGAAATCGGGAATTTGACAGAAGGCAGCTTTGCCCGGGAAAATCCGTCACTGGAACTTCTTTTTTATGCGTCTAAGTGAAGGACCTCGATATCTGCGACAACTTTGCTGTACTAGCAAGAGTGAATGTAAAAATTGCATGTACCGTGACACGGGGTTATAATAAAATTAAAATAATCAGCACGTGGGGCGGAAGATTTACTGGAAGTTGGAACTTGAAGGGAAGGATTCCTGTCAAGTTAAGCGGAGTCGATCTTGATAGGTATTGAGCTCGAAGCAGATACCAGAATGTTTAGAATAGGGATGAATGTGGCATCTACGTTTACTGTCAACTTCAAGCACTTCAGGTTTGGGTTAAAGTTGGTTTGACTGCCACGTTCTTCAGGGATATTCTGTTTGCTATATGCTATAAACTTCATTCGTAATTCCCTTGACGCAAGGTCTGTATATTTGAAAGCATCGACTCAAAGAAGCGCCCGTGTTCAATCTCAGCATCAACCGTTGTACTTTTCCGAGAAACTTTTCCTCCCCTCGCTGTGTTTCAAGTTAGTAAATCTTGCCATTAAAGGATCTTTCAATTCTCGTTTGACATATGTATGACGTTTCTTCGTTTTTTCTTCTTCTTGAGGTTCTAGCATGCATAGAGTTGATTTGGAGTTGATTCATTCGATGGAGTGGAAAATTCACGTTAATATTAGAGCCTCTGTTGCCTGGACACCCACTTTCCTGTCAGAGTCATTACTACCGTGGCAGCCCCCCGTTTGTGATGTGAACTTCTTGACAATGACTGCGCCGGGCCTTGTTAACCATGAATACACTATACATCTATCCCGCTTCCCTGGAGCTGCTGCCAGAGCGCGCCGGTGTAACGGGACTGCCAACAATTTGTCAACTCCGACTGGGCCATTTCATTTATAAATCCGGTGACGTCGGAAACCAGTAATTACTGATAAATGGTATTGAACGAACAGCCGGAAGTCCCGAAATTCCCTCTGAAACTACATGGTGACGGCGATTCCCTTTTGTGGATTTCATCTCGGTAATCCCATGTGCGCCCACCGGCCAAATTGAGTGTCGCTGTTAATATCGCAAGAGTGATTGTGATATTTGCCTCCATAGAGATTATCATTCCATATTTCCATGGGCCCGCGGTAATATTCAAAAGTTACTTATACTCGCCCCTAGATTGAAAAAGTAGATAAACCACCATTAGTATTTACGCCATTCTGGATTTCACGACGGGCGTGGAACTATTGACGCAACATCGCGGGGTTCAAATATCCACATGCTTCGCCGATCGCAAATCTTCCTGGCAAATTGCGAAAACATTGGTTGTGATCGCCGATCAAAAGAAGTTCAGGCACGGTATTGTTGACCAAAAGCGGAAGGGCAAACTTAAGATACCACGGCCGCTTTGCCGATCCAATCAAGCGGTTGAGAGATGCTATGTACTAGATCGAGGTGTTGCGCGGTAAAGCAAGAAGGTCACCGCTGCATAATTCGGGAGCAGCCAGTAAGGAAACTCATCGGAATATTCTATGAGTCGAAAGAGAGGCGAAGAAGGTCAAACCGATCGGTGTGTAAGGTCGCTCAATTCTTCGAGATTCCAAATGGATTAAGTGAATTACATCTCACAGGCCCCAGCCAGGGTCGGCTAAGTTGGGAGCGTTTCTCCTGATCGAGGCAAGCGAACAAGCCGGGAATGCGACAACTTGAGCATGCAGGGAATTCGAACGACTGAACCACCTTCAACCCAAGTGCTTCGAACCTACCTGCTATAAGTTCGGCCACTTCAAATTCTCACCCCATCATTATCATCCTATTGTCAAGGCGGCCTTACGTTAGCAAAATGATATCTGCGACCAGTCATACGGCACAGTCAGAGCGCCCTGAACGCAGCCGTAATGCAAAAGCCCAAGCCAGACATCGTGCAAAACGGAAGGCTTACATTGAACAGGTGTGTCCTTTAATAATACTAAAAGCGTCGCCCACCTAAACGTGCTTGCCGTGGCCCTGCAGCTGGAACAAACGGTGACAAAGCTTCAAACGGCGCTTGACTTTACACCTGAAGAAGTTGCTGCACTACCCCCTCCGCTTCTCAGGATTCGCGAGCTTGAGCAGGAAAATGCCAGGCTAGACAAGGAAAATGAAGATTTACGACGAATTCTTTCCGATCTTGGACACCGTGGAGTCCCTATGGACCTGTCCCGTCGAAATTCACCCTCCACCTTTGCAGATACAAGGATAAGCGACCGCGACTTCAAGCGGAGGAAGATGGGTAGTGAAGGGCTATACACAGTATGTCCCAAGCTTTACTACCAGGGTCATACTTAACAGTCCTCGGTTCTCTCAGAACGCTCACGATGTACAGCAACATAGTGTGGAGACCATTTCCCGGCCACCGCCTCTGATGATTCCTGAGTCGGTATCCAACAATTACTCGCACATCACATCAAATACCTCTCACCATAGCATCAACGGGTCGTCTTCGTTGTACAACCTAAATGTGCCTGCATTCCAGATGCCTAATACACCATCTGGTTCAAGCACAACTTCCAGTCCACCATTCTCGGCAAGTTTTTTTTTCCCTTTCATCCTGAGGCCCTTCAGCGGCTGTACGAATGGCCTGGATCCTAGTGACAATTTGTGCTCTGCCCCCCTTGTAGCCCGCTCAAATGCAAGAACCCTTACACCCATCTATAAGTCATCGATCTTCTGTGTCACAAAACGTGGCCATGCCAAATTACACGCATCGCGCACATCAGTACGCAGGCGTCAAAGTCGAGGACGACCATTACGCTGTAAGCCACCTGCCGCTCTTCTAGCGTAAACGCTGACAGTTTAACAAGACGTTGCGCCATCAACAATCACACGACAATGGTCATTACTCATTACAGGTCCCATATAATCACAATGGAAGTGGAATGGATTGGCATGCCTACTCAGCTGAGCGCGTGCACATCCATCGCCAGTAGGTCAGGATTCTTTGTGATACCCTGCTATCATTTTACTGTTAGACCGAATACCCTTTCTTTCTTCTTCCCTTGATTGTTATGTGGCTTTCTTGGTTTAACTTACATAGAATGTGGTTGCATGGAATATTGATCCAATGCGGCCCAAATTATCATATTTGAAGGTCAGGGGGGATTCAAGCCAATTCTATCGTGAGTTGCGAAGATCATATTTCTAAATCTTCAGATCTAGATGTTAACGGCATGACTCGAATCTCTCATTTGTTACCGAACTATTCCGTCATCACAACCTGTATATCATGTCATACGCACATGACAAACCCGCCACTGACCCGATTTGGGAAGTCATAGTGGCATCGTTGGGCATTGAGCCCATTGATCATCAGCGATGGCCACTGCGACGACGACAACCCATTGTTTTTGAACACCGTATATTATGAGGAACCTAGTATCATACATTAGTCATCTGTTCTCTTCCTGCGCTGCGCCCGCCGACGCCCGTAATCAGGAGACCAATATTGACTCATGCCTTCCGCGTCTCATTACGACATCGTCAAAGCTGCTAGAGCCACAGGGTTGGAGCAAGCCTTGAGAGACAGCAACACCGCGATCATAGGAAACACTCTACATTTTGAAAGTGAGTTTTCCAAGCTCGTCAGCTAAAGCCCTCTTATAATTTTCAATTACCAGCTTTGGGCGTACATGATCTTGATGGAACAATTGTCAATCCCAGTGGCATCGTCGAAGCGATTAAATCTACCGATGTCTTTTATCATGTGTGGGCGGCAGTCAAGCAGACCATTGATGAACGGTGCGTGCAATCGCTTGACAATTCAACACCTAACAAAGGAACGATGATAGTGCCAGCCGTGGTATCCCGGATAGCGCTCTGACCAAAGCTGCTATTGAGCGAGTTGTGCGACTTCGATCCTATCTCTTGTCTTCAGTATCCTAAGTTTAATTTGGGCGTACAGCTGTTTGAACTGGGACACGTAATGATGGAGCGCGTAGCTGGCCCGCATCTGACGTTCGTGGATCCTCGTAGACATAATGACAAATGCGCCATGATTAAGAACGCTCGTCGCTTGGTGTCGTTGTTTAAAGAAAAGGGGATCCAAGGAAGTCGAGTCGTCGTGAGTGTGAGTCGCACGAATATGCTAATCCACCAATAGCTGCGCTGACCATTTACCTAGATACCCGCGACACAAGAAGGCGTTGAAGCTGCAAAAGAACTTCAAGAGATACACGAAATCCAGACAAACCTTTATCTAGTCACGGGCCTCATACATGCGGCCGCATGTGCGGAAGCAGGTGCGTCGACCATCACTATTGCAGTCAATCGAGTAGGTGAACCGTATCAGCCTGTGACATAAATTGCACTGATAACCAACGGGTGAGAATCAGCTCCTCAATTGGCACGAACGAAAGCGGAAGACCATCTTCAAAGATCTGATGGTTCATCCTGGGATTGAAACAATTCAGTCCACGCTGGCCTACTTCAGGTTACATGGTATCAAGACCAAAGTCATAGGGTCGGGCCTCCGTTCGGTAGGTCCACAGAGTGAAGCACACAGAAATCACTCTGATTGTATGTATGGGAATTAGTTGTCGGAGATAGGTCCACTTGGCGATTTCGATGCAATCTGTGTTACCAAGGAACAAGCTGACCTGTTGAGGTGGAGCCAAGTTGGCATTTCCACGCCGATGGATTCGTCATCCGCTGCCCTGCGAGCTCGACAGGCGCAATATCCAACTAGGCTTTTGGACTCCAAGACAGGCTTTATGAGTGCTATGTCCGCTGAAACAAGGAGCATGGTCGCCGCCACGTTGTTCGTCTCCCTTGGAGAGATGAAAGCGCACATGGACGTTCTCCAACAAATTGTTGAGAACGAAGTCAGGAGGCAATTCGATCTTCAAACCTTAGATCTGCGAACCCTTTACAGCTCTCTGAAAAGGCGCGAAGAGAATTGCATGGTGCCAGAAAGAAAGCTGGCCGTGGCACTTGGACTTGGGGACGTCGCTGACACGAACTTGGGAGAAGACGAAATATTTTAGGATGCGTATTATGCGACATTGGTATTATCCTCTTTAATCGACTGAGCTGAGCCGTGACATGGGCGCTAGCAGCATATTGAGATGTAGTCCCAAGCTATAAAATCATCGCATGCAGAAGATGCGCTTGACTTCAGAGTCCTGAAGTCGCAGTCAAAGCCCCATGGCAGATAACGAGCCAGAACAAGGCTAGTAGCTGCCACCAGCAACTGGATCAGGCCTAGAACGTCACGGACGGACAAGCCCGCGAGTGCGATAAGCAAGCCAGCTGGTCTGAGCATTCCCAGGCGCGTCATACAATGATTGATCGTCGCGGAGTTTGTTATAAGGTTAAATCAGAAATGACAGCGTTTATAGGCAGTAAGCAGAAGTGTTGTTATATGACTCATATACCCCGTAAGGCTTGGGTCAGGTTTCGAGTAAAGGCCGTCCAGCAGTAGAGAAGAAACCTGCGTATATCTGGACGAATACGAGCAACCCCTGTCAGTGGGTATCTGTAAATTGATACCAGGCAACCAGATAACAAATACCTGGAAATTCAGAAAACCTGCTTTTAGAAGAATATATTGGGGGAATGAATTAATTTTCAATAGGGAAAAATGACCCAGAATGTCGGATAGTCTGAAATCTGCTGAACGCGCTATATAATGTCCCTTGATGAAACAGAGCCCGACATCTATCGCGGGGATCAAAAAGGAAATCTAGGCAGGGCGGCTGTGAGCATGTGCAACGAATGCTAGGGATGACAATCATACCGAGTGAACAGGGGAATCATTCTAGAACGATGACAAAGTATACAATGTCTTTCATCGAATTTTGTCCGCCATCTATGAATGGAAAAAAACGTTCACAGACGCCAGAAGGAAGGTCAGATCGGTGCCTGTTGTTTGAGTTGCTAGTGATGGACATAACAAAATGGAACCCCAAGCGTCGTGTTTGCCAGCTCCGACCACTGTCAAGTCCAATCCAAACTCCCCAGCCCGTTGTGCCCATCGAGTAGTAATCATTCATGACCGACATGGAACAATATAGGACATCTATCATGGAAGAATCGAGCATCAAGTGGCAACCGTCAGTTCCTCATCTTAGCTGCTAGAAGCCCAGGTGGAGTGGCGATCGTCGATTCACCACAGAAAAAAAAAAAAAAAAAAAAAAAAATTCATTTCCGGGGTACCGCCGGGACGTCTTGAAATGCACTTTTACTGGCAATTAGGCGGCGGCGAGTGCAGGTAGTAGCACGGTGAAATTGGACGGGGAGACAACCCCTGTACAACCCGCAGAAAACCCGCAGACGTGGTAACTTCAAGTTGACAGGGTTGAACAGGGTCGTTCAAGGGTTTCGATAACGGACTCTATCATCGGTGCCTACTAAGACGCTTGAAGAGCGCAGATAGCCAAGGCCTCCGATAATCACAATGGCAGCTACGTGTCGAAGTTCCAGTGATTGTTGGTGGGCCAACTTGAAGTTCTTGACATCCGAGCCGGAACAGGCCACGGCGAGCATTTCAAAGTTCCAATCGGAGTTCAGAGCCTTTCTCGGGTGAATTCAAACTCCATCATGAGTATCCGCCTTTCTTCGCCTCAGGAATATGCTGCTCTCCTGGATAAATACGATACATGGATGTTCGACTGTGACGGTGTGCTGTGGCGCGGTGATCGCATTATCGACGGGGTCGTAGACGTTCTGGAGCTGTTGCGGAGCAGAAGTACAGGTTCTGATTATCTCATCATTCAGAAAATTGACATTACAATTCGGAAGACAAAAAGGTGCTTTTTGTTACTAACAATGCCACTAAATCGAGGAAACACTACAAGGGGAAATTCGACCAGCTGGGAGTCCAAGCCCACGTAGTGAGTTCGACCTTTGCTGTTTATGGACAAGATTGCTAACGCTTAAACCGTACTAAGGACGAGATTTACGGGTCCGCCTATGCCGCAGCAGTATACCTATCTAGCGTCATTAAGCTGCCAAAGACAAAGAAGGTGTATGTCATCGGAATGGCGGGACTAGAAGAGGAGCTAAACGAGGAAGGCATCGCACATATCGGTGGTTCAGTGAGCAATCGAATCACACCCTAACCGTCGAACTCTCCTTGACTGTCAACATTCCTTTACTAACTAGGACCCAGCAGACTGCACCCTCGCACCCTTTTCGCTGTCGGACTTCACTCTTGACCCCGACGTTGGCGCGGTGGTGTGCGGACTAGATACCCAGGCCACATATACCAAGTATTCCAAGGCGTTTCAATACCTTACACGGAACCCTGGCTGCCACTTTATCGCGACTAACCAAGACAGCACCTATCCCAGTGCGCAGGGATTACTACCCGGTGCTGGATCTGTGATTGCGCCCCTAAGTTATGCACTAGGCAAGGACCCTGTGTGTACAGGGAAGCCTTCGCCAACGATGCTAGATTGCATCAATGCCAAGTTCGTTTGTTTTCGCAGCTTCCCGTGATCGGGGGTGTCTGAATGTTTTGTATTCTGGTCAGGGTTCACTATGATGCACCACGGACGATAATGGTCGGAGATAGGCTGAACACCGATATTTTGTTCGGACAAAACGGTGGTCTGGCCACGCTTCTGGTGCTGACGGGTACTAAGCTTACTCTTCGAGATGGTCAGGGTCAGACTGATTGAACCCCCGGTCAGGTATTACATCGGAATCTGATATTACAGGCCCGAGTGCCTCAAAAATTGTCCCGAGCTATGTCACAAGTTCTATCGCCGACCTTCGCGTGTTGGCCTAATCTGCTTCAGGTATGAACCCTATGCAGACGGAGATAGAATCATGTTCCTATAGAATTCTAATGAAGGGACGGAATCACATAGAGATGATTAGAATATATTATTGATCAGCCACCCAATAAAATCTTTTGAATTGTCAACTAGTCTTTTTGGAATGTCTTAATGAGCGGATATGCTCATCAGCCAGGTACCTCGTAGCGCTCATGGTCAGCGCTAACATAGTAGCAATTACGTAGCCCAAAATAGAGCAGAACGCCGGTGTCAGTGGCCACGCCTGTGATATTCAGGCAGTCAACCTTCGTCAAACTCGTATCATATAGAAAAACGAACCTGCCATGGGCGATCCCAGTCTAAAGCAATCGGGATTACACCGAGCCAACCACCAACGACGGCGCCTATAGCAGGATAAACCATAGCCCGCTCAATCGGGGTCGAGATTCTTGTCATATAGAATCGTATGAGACAAGACGGAGGGAGGCGAAAAATAAACATACGCACGAATGCTCGGCGAACAGGCGAACCCAGGTCATCCGCCTAACAACAGAGGAAGAGTCATTTCCAAACGTAGGAGGGCCAAGTGTGTATCCCGGGGTAAACACCACGAGTACAGAAATGAGAAGTGCCAGGAGGTATGTCCGCAGACCGTGGCTACAGCATGGTGAGTCATGCACCATCAAGCGGCCCGGTACTGTGAGGCTGACCTTGTAAGGGGTGCACCGAAAAGGATAAGGACAATATGCAAGGCAAAAGATACGGCGACTGTCATGATCCATGCATTCCGAAGACCCTGCCGGGAACTCCGGTAAAAATGCTGTTTTACACCTAGAGTCATAAGCACAAACCGTCATCCTCTGTTTCTGCACCACCGATTTGTCAAGTCGCATCTCGTCATCCGAGCCTACCAGCGCATAATCTATCGCCCAGTCCCTGATATATCCGCCCCACCACGCCTGCAACACTACCACGCCAGAGCATATGCACAGTAGCGTGGATATTGGGCTCAGGGTCAGAGGTACAAGAAATGGGTGTTGCGGCTTGTCTCTAGACGTTAGTAACGCTTCGTCTGGCGAAGGGGTCGTGAATTCGAAAAGGAACGTTGTCCGAGGAAGAAAGAGCGCGGTGAAGACCAAAAGAGTGGTGTGGACACCCACTATTGATGTGTATCGGGCGAAAGGGAAAAAGCCAGCCTTTTCAGGTGAAGCAGAGTCTACGGGCGTCGCCTGTTTCTGCGAAGAAGTGTCGTTAGAGACTTTAGGATTCTTCGACTTTTTTGCCATCTAAAGTCAGAGATCACGAGTCACGAGCGACGATTACGTAATGGTGTGCTGATGTTCAGCATAGAATTCAGTTTTTTTTTTTTTTGAGAACGAAGAAAGACTTGCGTTACCGTTGTTTTTTTTGGAAAAATTGGACGGGGAATCCCAAATTTCTTGGTCAGAACGCGTCAAGACGCGATGCTAAATTCGACGCGTCTAGTCACGTGGTTCGTTCTCGGTAATTGCCGATGTACTGGCTAGTTTCTCAGCCACAGGCTTGTCGCGGCAAAAACTTTTCGACATCGGCGTCGACATCCTCAAGAACAAGGTATGAAGTTTGCTATCTTGGTTACGAGGCATAACAGCTAACGTATATCGTCTTTTGTAGGCCTGATTTATCTCATGTGAGTATTCCACATCCAACCGTAGTAGTTGAGGGGTGAGTTGGCATCGGCAGCTTGCTTTCGATAACGCTGTTGAACCTATAATACTGTCGTGGGGAATTCATACATCCAGACACACACTGATCAGATATTTCATTCAGCTCAAACAATGGCCCAACGTGTCACCCTCCGCAAGCGCCAACCTTATAACACCACCTCAAACCGCCGGCGCATAGTCAAGACCCCTGGTGGCAAGCTCGTCTACCACCATCTCAAAAAGCCCGCAACATCACCTAAATGCGGTGACTGTGGCATCTCACTCCCGGGTGTACGTTCTTTGTCTTGCTGGGGGGGGGGGTTTATTGCATGATCGATTAATTGTGGATTCTCTAGATCCCTGCACTCCGTCCCCGCCAGTACGCAACGATATCGAAGCGCCAAAAGACCGTCCGCCGTGCGTATGGCGGGTCGAGGTGTGGTGATTGTGTAAAATCCCGGTGCGTGATATTTCATTTGATTTGTGATATTCGCTTGTCTCATGAGTCGCGTAGCATTCTCCGAGCATTCCTGGTGGAGGAGGCGAAGATCGTGAAGAAAGTCATCAAGTCGCAGGCAACAACACGGAAGTAAAAATTTTGCCTCCTGTAACTGGGTGGTGGCCTTGGTCGAATATCATCATGCACCTTTTTCTCTCGAGATGCTATGCTACCTAAGTTTATGACTGCATGTAGGATGAATATCGTTCATTACTGAAACCGAAGAGGTCAATTATGATGGTCAACCAACAGCCATCAACGTCCCTCTGCCAATAAGAGATTTCTTTGTACTTGGCTTCCAGCGCATTTAGCGCCCAAAGAACTTGACGCCCCTTTGACGCCGGACATATATTATCCGAGGAGCTTCAGACCGCACATGCAGAAGGTCGCTTAGTAGATGACGTCGTACATATTATACATACATTAGAGTTCAGAGTTCACAAGCCAAGAATCATGAGATGGGGTAGATGAAGTGAACAAATTGACATAGAGAAAAGACTTCTTGACCCACTTCTCAATGTCCAGGTCCAGCCCGGCTCGTCATATCCCTCTCCTCCCGTAAGCTCAAGCTGGGCCCACCATCCGCAAATGGATCACTGTGTTTACTTTCCCCTTTGTAATCCCCAGCCGTCCCATCACCAACATACCCCGGTGGCTTTCCATCCGCTTCATAAGGCGGTGCGAATGGATCGTCCTGCTCTCTGAATCCATACCCCTGGTTCGCTCCGTAGGGCTGATAAGGAAGGTTGGGGACGGAGGAATTGTAGCCAACGTAGCTGTTGTTGTACGCAGGGGTGTAGTGTGATGGGAATCCGCCCGCCCGGACTTGCGCTGAAGGAGCGCGAGATGCATTAGCGGGGCTTGTGGGGTCGAGGAGTTGTCGCCAGTAGCTGAACGCGATAACGGAGAAAAAGACAGCCAAGACTGTTGAGATTGGTTCATGAGACGGGGGGGGGTTTTGGTGCGAACAATAGGGAAGATAATTTACATGAAAGGATGAGGAATCCGACGATCAGGGCCCATGAGTCGTGATCCCATGAATCTCGGCACCCTGAAGAAATGTTCTTAGAAGATGAGCAGAAGACAGATGATAAACGGACGAACAGGCTTTAGCGTCAGCCGCAGTCAACACTCCATGGTAAATTGGTCCCCAGAATCCAAACTTGGAATCAAGCAAGTCAGGGTACATTCTGTATAATAATTGGGCGGCTTACCCAAACTATTGTCTTATTTGTGGAAATGTTGGTGCATTCGTTGATAATGTCATTCTAGGCACAATTTAGAATCAACAACATCGCAACCAATAGAAAGAAAAAAAAAAATTGAATGAATACCTTCCATACGAAGTGCGTCACTACGCGTGTAAGACCAGTTCCAACGACGAGGAGAGCGCCAAGACCAGAGAACAAAGCGTACAATCGGACAAGAGATAAGCGTTGCTGTAGAAATGGTATAAGAAGGTGAAATTCATCGTCGTGATGCTCCAACCGACCGATGCAGCGGCATATATACCGAACACCTATCCAAAATTCGATCAGAGTACGCAAGTGGAGCTACGAGTGATAAGTATTTACTTCGATAACAAAGACGGCCATGTACACTGCGCCTAGTACTAAGGATAGACTTGCGATGCGTGGCACATTTTCTGGGGGAAATTGCTTGCGCTGAGATTGGTCCACTCAGGAAATTTTAGAAAAGAACGCATACGGGTTTTGTCAACTCCAAAGTTCCTGAAATAAGCGATCTATAGCATCCACGTGAATTCACGAAAAAAAGTGAGTATTCTGTTGTCAGAGGCCACTTAGTTAGACCGCTCACTCCTCTGAAACTATTGGTCAGATGTCTCTGCAGAACTTTTGGCTATCTGGCAACGTACGAGATTAATGACCAGAAAGCACCCAGAAATGCAGCTACGGGAAGAATCAGAGTGTCAGACTTCGCAGGCACGAAACGGAGGTTTGAGGTCCTACTCGTTATCACGACAGGCCTCAGGTTCCTTTGGTATACCCGTGAGACGAAGGCATATGACGGTGGTGCACCTACAGTACAAGTGAGTAAGCCGAGATGTCGCCCTTCGTCTCCAAGAGAATCACTGACCTGAAATTCGGATGCAAACCGATTCGTAAGTTCAATAAAGTCCTCGAGCGTATTAGTATTACTGACCTTGTGGTGGAGGTGGTCTGGAATTCATATTATAGTTTGAAGCAATTGCGTGAGGTTCGTGAAGCTGAGCGAATTGAGCAGATTATGGATGGAGGAGAAGGGTGGAAGCGGTGTGCTCAAGGTTTGCTTGGGTATGTTGGCAGGCAGTGCATTCATTGTTTCAGTTTGTTGCCCAGCCAATGACTCCGAGTCATTTTGGCACAAGAATCCTTGAATCTGAACTCTCGTTGACGCTGGATCCTATTGTCTTTAGCTGTCTGTGCATTCATACTCCAGAACTACCCAAATTGTTCGTGTACTATTGGCCCGAAGATGCCCTAAAAAATCTGAACTTTGAAACGACATCATCATATTAATATTGTTCGGTCGACTTGAATCAGATGTTATGTATCTCGATTTTCCATCACCAACAGTAACCAAAGAGAGTATGCTGTCACTGTATCAACCCATTAGCACTATCCAAAGTTCAGGAGTCCGGGGGCCAGTAACTACAACATTCAAGCTAACGATCATGGATGTTACTGCCACTCAAGGCCGTAGTTGGTCAGAACTCGTTCGAAGAAACACATCCGGAGTCAAGTAGTTGCGATCATGATGCGGGTGATATTCCCCTGGTTTCGAGCGGTCGTGACGAGGCTATGTATTTTGTCTCACCCTGAACCCATACATAACTATGCGGACGGAGCGTGTTCCTTTCTTCGTCCGGTACCACTCCCAGCAAGATGATACGTCCGCATTCTCTACAGTTGCAGCGTGAGGATATAGCTATCCAGATTCATGTTAAAGGCTAATTCTCCTTCATTAAGTTGACAACAATTATGTGCGAGGTGGGGTAGGTTCTTTGGTATCGGCGTGCATCGATCCTGATAATTGCGCCAAACAGTACGGTCGCCATCTCCGTTTGAATCATTATACAGATGGTTCTATCAATTCAAATGGCGAAAAATTGTCATCGCTGGTGCGTGCTGCGGTATGCACATGTTGCGGATGCTTATAATTACCATCTTCAGTTAGCGCCTTTAATACTCTGAGATTTTACGTCTGGTATGTGAACGCATGCCCCAGAAATAACCTCGACTGATCCCCCTTCCCCTTATTGCCAGGGCAGTACGTCCGATAATACCGTGATCTACCATAAGGAGGCTGATATCCTTTCCTTCAGTCAAATGCATTCCAAGATGTGGTCTTTGATCACCACCGTTCGTCATCTGTGATGGTTACTCTGCTGTCACCGCTCATGTTGTTTCGGAAACAGAAAACTTTCCCAAACTTGCAGGGATTTCCACCGCGCTGGGCGCGATGTACTCAACGGCAGCTATCATTGATATATTTGGCGTATTCAGTGCATCTATGGTTTGTATTTTCCGTCTCTATTTCGCAATCTTTGTTGAAATGTCGTGACTTTCGACAGCAACGACAGCATCTCATCCGAGCCTATGCATATTTAGCATTCATCTCATCACTGCTGGTTACCGTGTGTGGATTTATTGCGGGAGTGTCATATTTTGTGTTCTCCGTGGGTTCCTTTTCACGAGTGTGAGGCTGTTGGCTTTAGTCTCCTTACGGCGTTCTATTCAGGACGATTTGATCCACCGTTGTGTTGCTTTATCCACCAGCGGCAAACCAAGGTCCAAAACCATCTTCGTAAGTTCAATCATCCATCTATCCATGATGCTGTATCAACCCTTTGCCTTGTCTCAGAGAGGAGAGCCTTGGCCAGTGTCAAGCCTTACTCCAGCAGAAGCGCAAGACGGTTCGTATCTTTCTCGTCTTCCTCTTCGTCATCCAATACATCTCATCCATCGTAGTATGCCTCCGTGCGTGGACCTCCAATTCGACCCCTGAAATATTTTCCACCGTGCTCTTTTACGTCATTCCATCAATCGCCTATTTCCTGCTCGCCTACGTATACTACCGCCAAACCACAGATCCTAGCCACCCCGCCTACCTCAGCCCACACTCTTCACGGGGCTCCGCAATTCGCATGGAGGAGCTCCCCGAAGCAGGTTACAGTCCGTTGTATAACGGGCATTCCCCACCGTATAGTGATGATATTACTGAAGCGCTGCGCGTGCGGACGCCGAGAGGCGGACGGGGCCAGGGGCAGGAACAGGAACAGGGGTCAAGTGGGATGGGAAAGGGGAAGGGGAAACCAAGCGGGAGTTGGAGTGGGAAAGGCCGAACCAAGGCCGTCCCAAACCTGAGCCTCTCCCCTGTCATGCACACAGCATCTCCATATACCATGACGCCTGGGCCACCAAGTTTTAGCGTCGGCAAGTCGAGGGATTTTGGACCCGCTTTTTTTCGCGTGGAGTCTGATCCGTGATGGTTGGCCTTGGGTCACTACGGTGTATTTTTCATAGAAGGTTGTCTCAATTATAATTCTTGCAAGTATACACATCGTATTGTCCGCTCCTTAACGATACACTCTCGAGGATAAAAGTCCAAGTTCCATCCCCTAGATTGATCCCCATTGCCTGCTCTCCTAAAATCCCAAAAGGTCAGGGTAGGGACCACTGGGTATGACCCTGCATCTTCAGGGAGTATCTGTTCGGCTCCACTTCACTATTTCTCGTGCAGTATTTCTTGGTTGGACGTTGACCTGAGCCCTGAACCAAACATTGATAACGCTCGAAGGCCACTACATAGCTTGCTCAAAACTAGTCACGCTAGACATGCCTAGATCCATGAAGATAACCAAACGCCCTGACCCGGGTTTGCACCGAACGTGAAACCCCCTCAGTGTTTCGTCGAGAAAGGGCATGAAATACGTGGAAGTTATCCATGTTAGAATGTGTAATCATTGTGTAGGTTACACGAAAGGGGTGATACGACGCGTGACGATCAGAGCCTTAGGACGCGGCCACTCCTCGAGGAATTGTTCGCAGTTAGGTGCTGCAATCCCTGACGAATGGAGGTGCGGATACATGGACGAGTGGAATCCGATAGGATGCCCATGCCACACCACACCATCGACCCACACCCCTGTCTAGTTCTAACCGGGGGGTAAAAGACTTCATAACACCCCTCACACACCTGCACCTGACCCCGCAGGAGCTCTGGCTCTGGCTCTCGAATTTCAGTATTCTGGTCCATTTCTCTCGTGTCATTGGCACCCACACTCTCTAGATGCGGAACCGCAAAAGGCACCCCATGCCCCCTGACTGTCCCACTGAATCTCCCGCTGGGGTTATATGCGTGCAGAATGGAAGTCGTTTCCGATGCAATCTCAAGGCGGATTTTATGGATGTGGCGGGTGCAGACACTGCAAGTGTCTGTCACACATCGCGTTGAACCTCCGAGAAATGCCCAGCTAAACCACCAGCGGCATCGGATACGTCATTGAAGTGATCACGATAATGCCATCGCCCAAGTGGTTATAGTCGTGTTTGTGAGGGAGCTGTGTGTGAGACTGAGTGAAGGAGATCGAAATGAACGATGTGACGAAGTACACGTAGGTGTGATTGATAAGCTAGAGGTGGACGAGGTGAGTATTTCGGGAGAGCTTTGGGGGTGGAGGTGGCTGCTAAGAGCACCACTCCGTGGCGTGGGTGGTTATCGATGTTTTGGTGGTCCGCAGAAGCATTGGAAGAGAGGGTTGGCACGGTCTCTAAAAAGACAAAAAAATCAACTCCAAAACATCAAACACCGACGAACAGAAAAGCGAACCTTGTCGGTACACCCTTCCATTTGATCCTCTAGGACCGACTCTGGTAACGTCGTTGTGGAACATCAGTCCACGGACAGTGCCTCATTTCTTGTCGAACTGGCTCCCTGTGCGTGCGCCGCATATAGCTAACGTCGAACCTAGCCTAGGCAACTGACGACTAGAGTTTTGTTCTATACGCTTCTGATGACACAGGAGACGGTGGAGCTAAGAATTTGTGGGAGGGAGTTGTAGGAGGTTCAAGTGTAGAAGCTTGTGCGAGGTCTTCCAAGAATATGTGGTCTGCTATTGAGTAGGGTGTCGCGATTAGGTGGATGGCAAGAAAGCCAGTTCGCCTACCGCAGGAGATATTAGGTGTATCGCTAGCCAATAAACAAGGTGAAAGCTCTGCTGAACTCGCCATCCTTGCCTACGATGGCCTTCCTAGGCTCGAAACTGGGCGGTAGGGTAGCCATGACCAAGCTGTTAGACACTGCCTTTGGTATGCTCCATTTGAGCTGCCTTATGTCGGAGGGGGTGAATGGGGAACGGATGGTGAACGGTAGTCGGCGTGGGCTTTGGATGATATGGACTCGGAAGGGGCGGTGGTTACGAGTCACTGTTGACGCGGGGGTATTGCTGTTGCCTCTCGACCGAAAGAAAATACATTCGTTCACTCTGGAGGTCGAGTTTGTCCAGCGACTTCAGGCTTGGTGCACGGTGCACTAACATATTGAACTGGGGACAACATAGTCAGCCTATTATGTCGAAACCATCGCTCTGCAACCTATGCAGTCCGTCAAAAATGGATTCAGTGTAAGGGGTCCGAGGATTGTTTATTTCACAAGGTTCACCAAGACGAGGCAGTGTATAGTAGTACGCTCGTCAAGTTCGCTCTTCAGCAGCTCTCTAGTGGCTCGAGTCAACCAACATCCTTACTTCAACAAAGCCTCTAATGTCCAGATCTCGGGCTCTAACATGTATGATGCAGCTGGTGCCAATAGTAGCAGTCAGAGTATTCAACCCCAGTGAACACTGGTATTCGTCGCATTGGAAAGAAGTCAAGAGGAGTTAAGACGGTTGGTTAGTGTAACTTGCAGGGGGAAGCAATGGGTGGAGCACCAGTGGAGATTGGGTTA
>QLOK01014660.1:0-11157 GCA_003313805.1 Tricholoma flavovirens
ATAGTACCGGTTCTCGACAGCGATGGGAATCAGGTCTACCAGTGCGACACAAATGGAAAGCTTACCCGGAAACCACAGAAAATGAAAGTTCACATGGATGATGCCACTTTCAGCGATGGATCACCACAGCCGTTATATTTCCCTGATGATCACCCGAGTTCTCCAGGATGTTTCAAGGGTATGGCAGTGCTGCTTGAGGAGCGTGGACTAGTGACAGAGTCCAAGCTACGGTATGAATGTCCTGGCTTCAAGTGCAAACCTGGTGTGACAGACTGTTGCTGTCACCGCACACTGTACTCACAGCCTGATTTTGTTGCTGTTGAATCTCTCCTGGAAATTCATGTTCATGTCCGTGGGTTTGAAGTCCTTTTTCTGCCTAAATTCCATTGTGAACTCAACTTTATCGAGCAATGCTGGGGATATGCCAAGCGAAAGTACCGCGAGTTTCCAGCATCATCAAAAGAAGTTGATCTCGAGAGGAATCTACTTGCAGCATTGGAGATGGTTTCAATTGACAAAATGCGCAGGTGAGTTAATCAGCACTACAAATGTTATTTGTCCACTTACATACTACAGATACTCATATCGGTCTCAACATTTCATGCATGTTTATTACGAAGGTCTAAATGGAAAGGATGCTGCATGGGCATGCAAGAAATACCAAGGGCACCGTGTCATTCCAAAGGCCCTACTTGTTTCTTTTGATAAACCAAATGCTATATCTATATAATAGTACTATTTTCCTCAACTAATACTGTTTTACTTTGCTTCGAGCCGTTCGACACATCTGGACGCACATTTTCGACGTGCTTGCACGTGATGGTCACATTAAAAGTAACATCACCTGACGTAGTCGAGTATGAATGGCGACTATCTTATTACGCGACACCGACACCGACAGCCGAACATGGCAGTGATCGCATAGCCACAATTATTTATAATACCGATCATTATTTACTGATTAGCTTACCAAGCAATGCTCGCAACGTTTAGTATAAAAGTTCTATGTACATAGTTAGCTACCTAACGAAGTTGTTGTTTATCTATCAGACCTCTACTGCTCAACAACTTTGACACCACTAAGTACTCAGTCCTGGAGGCACATTGAAGTCCTTCAAATTTAACACCGTTCACTCCGAGTATTCTGACAAGCCTGTGACTCTGGAAAAGATGCTGTACCCACAGCTTAAATTGCTTAACGCCCCATCGATGGGAAGAAATCGAGATCTGCCTATGTTAATGTAAGTGGAACAACTCTGACTTGCAAAGCGTTTTCCGGTGATATTAGTGTCATTGCCTGCAGCTGACACCTTCGCTTCAAGCTTGTGGATTTGAACAATCTGGGCTGTGCCTGAGTTGATTAATTTCCCCCTTCAATGGCCGGACAGAGATTCAAAAGCGGGAATATTCCAAGTAGATCGTTGTGGCATGCGATAAATTTTGCCCAAGACTTTGCGCTTGGCGGACCTCAGGAGGTAAGAAACCAGACGTCAGATCCGGGTGAACAATTAGGTGTGCTCAGTCAAGGGAAGAAACGACTCCAGTCGTAGCGGCGCCGTCGTAGTAACCCGAATTTTTCGCAAGGCGGTGCACAACCAGCTGACGATAATCCCCCGTGACATGCACCCCATCTCGGTGTTTGGATGTGAGAATATTACACGGGTCTGTGCCCAGGAAGTGATAGTACAAGGATTCTTAAAGCAGTGCGAATGTGTAAGTAGACTTTGTGCGTTTTCTAGAACGGTGAGGGTACAGGAATGCGGCGATGGCAATGGCGATGCTGAATTGCGGTTGGGGGTTTCATGGTCTACAGCAGTGAGACACAAGGCCAACAGAACCGATCCCGAAGTATGCAGGGTGATTTATTCTGTTAACGAAAAGCGTCCTACAAGTGGGGCCGAGTTTCAAAGTCAACGAAGACCCGTAGATGTTGGTTAGCAGAGCAGAGCGACGCGGACGTACCGTTGTAACTGTATCAAATGTAGTCCTAAATTATTATCGCTCTGATGAAAATGACTCCCACCAACAGGACAACCAGCCGCAATAACCAATGAAATGCAAAAGGAGCGACGGGGACGGGTGCCGGCGGAGGGGGCTGTAGAGATGGAAAGAAGGTTAGATGCCTGAGCGAGATTGATACGATAACGTACGGGAAGAACTAGGTTCACACCCACCGCCGGTAGTAAATCCTCCTCGATATCCTGCAAAAATTAGTGTGGTAGGACAAGCGGCCGTGGAAGAGCAGAGTGGTCACGAACGAACTGCGGCCTGGGGTAAGGGTGGACACGCTGCAGAACCGATTGGATTAGGAGGGAGTAAGCGAAAAAAATTGATGGAAGAGAAAGATTACGACACACTCGTCGAGCTTTTGTTGTCTTATCGGGCATGTTAAATGACATCAGCGTTTGGGAAACGTGATGCCGTGAGTTTGGTTAAGAAAGCGGAATTTCAAAGAATTATGCCCAGTTCTCAAGGACAGAAAGATTACACGGTACCGATCATCCTTCGAAATGTCGTATGTTACGGAAATGGTTAAAACACATCCTGGATAGTCGGTACACAGTTCACTGTTAAGTCGCTGTGCTCACCTTGTATATCCCTTGTCCTTGGTCATGTGGGAACAAGCGTTAGAGAGGCGCTGGAGGAAGATGTGACATGTCATGGATTTGATGGGTATAACGACATTGAATAGGCATCTGTATTATCCCCCTCTCCACTCATGACCACCCAATCGTGAAGAGCTCAGTCCTCCCCAATGCCCATATCACTGCCTAGTCACCAGACGATGCATCCCATCCAACACATGATGAAGAGCAGATGAATCAAAGTGCTGTGGTCTGCCACTTTTTCCATTGACCGATTTTCGATGCCCGTACGTTGTACTAGGACAAGCGATCCACGCCATCACGGCCTCACGAACATGCATGTCGGAGGCACGATTGACCAGGTTCGCCTTGTAAACGATGTTCCTTCTTCCTTCTTCAGATTCCTTCTTCGGAAGTTCAGTTGAAGGGCACAAAGACCATCCGCGTGTTCGCCTCGCGTCTGTCAAGGGAATGCCTACTGTAGAGCACGTTGAACTCGTCTACGCCATGACGGCGCACAAGTGGAGACCTTTCATTACCAGTGCCGCGGAGTGATAACCTAGAGTGAGCCTCACTCTCTTATAATCATGATATCATTCGAAAGTTCTTCACAGCGTTAAACACACCCTGGGCACCGAAGCTGTCGAGCAGGGTAAAGTCTTGCCTTTTGTGGAAGGTGAGTACATGTGAACGCGATAGTCGCCGAGACAACCGCTCGTCTCAGAACGTTGACAGATTATGAGAAGACAAGGGGACAGAGGACCTCGTGCTCGCAGCCTGTCAAGATGTCAAAAAACTTGTGTAGAACAACAAATTGCAGACCAAGTTTCTACCGCCATGTCACCGCAAATTATGAGATAAACGATGTTCTGTGTCTGTGCTCTTTGAGCAAGATATCGACTGGAGAAGCAGAATAGTCCGGTCAGCAAGCGAATAGTAGCGCTTCACCTGAAATCTGGATACTTTTTGACCAAGATACGATGCAGATTTGCCCTGTCTACTCCCGTAAAGCCACAGTCCAATCTTGATTAGCACCCTAATGAACTTCAGGTTTCAAATGCTTAGAGGCTCTGTGCCCATGGATGTCTATCGGCGGGCAAATGCACAGGCAATATGATTGTCTGGCGATCGCCCACCTGTCCGGCACGGCTGTATCCTCGAGGGTTGAAACTAAATGAGCTGCTCTGAGCTTCTCGGGTCATGATTTATCCTCCTATCCCCAACTGACAGCACGTTTGTTTGACCTCTGGCCTGAGAGTTCGCTCAAACATCGACCACGCTGGTAACCTGCATTTGTGGTTGCGTGGGATTGGACTCGGAGACACCTTCGTTTCAAATCTTGCTTCAGTTTATGAAGGTCATCACCAATGCATTGTTATCCGAATGTGGATGGCGGGTAAGCCGAGTCTAGAAGGTGGGGGATGGCCTTGGCTGCTGTTGATTTTGAATTGAGGTATCTGCGACCCATCGACTTGCAGCCACTCCCCATCAACTATCATCATCATGTACCGGAGCTCCATTCCATCGAATTGAAACCTTCAAGTTCACCCCGGACGGTTCCATGACCTAAGAAACTGGGCAGTGTTCCATGTCGTGTAAACGTGGATGATATGGCGCATGCGAACCTTAGGTCGACGACTCCAGAATCCTTTAACTGTGTGACGCTGGTCACCCAGTTCATCCCCTTCCATCAACCGACCGACCGATACGTAAGAGAAGGAGCGAAGGCCACCGACAGCCTGTAGAATGCGAAGTGCTGATGAGAACTTAAGTCGTCTGCCAATTGGGCACAACAAATCGCCTACTTTGTGTGAACTGAGAGAGTCCAAGAGCCCATGTTCAATTGCGCATGTAGAGAAGAGGGTGTAAAAGGTAAGTTATTTTTGATGAATTATTTGAGGATTTTTGAAATCGCCCTCAGCGGCGATGATCTGATGTTGATGCCAACGAGTCGCAACCTCGAGGCACAGCTGAGTATATGAACTTGAATGAACTTTTGCGTAGCCCCAACTCTCCTGGTCGTCTTTTCTGCCTTGACCGTTTCTGACATGGCTCATCATGATATGACTCTGATTCCTTCAGGACAAGTTACGATTATACACAACGGCATGCCACTACAACAGTCACTGGACACGCAGGAATGCGTGCACCAAATATAAGGGGTGGTTATTGACCTATAGCGCAGACCTGAACGATACAAGGTTCACTAGAGTGGACCTGAGTATGACCATCTTGAAAGTGCGTGCCAACTCCGACTATACTGCATGATGATTTTTTAAATTATTTAATGAACATCTGGCTAGTGATCAGCTTTGTCGTTCACGGTGTACTTTTACTGAACCAAATACATTTGGTCCGACTTATCGCCGAAAGTGTGGATTTGGGGGTAACATGTTTCTGGGACAAACAACTTAAAGTCGGCGTAGCAAGACCCTCAGAGTATTGTCACCTCTAAAATGTGTGGTTGCCGTGCCTACTACTTAAGCAAGGGGCCATTCTATATGTGCGTCGTTTCTTACATTCCTGATGACGTCACATACTTTTCAAGCTCTCTGAGTTTTCTACATATTGAAGGCCCCTTCCCATCGCCGGTCAGACTGGAGGAGCGAAGTAATGAGGTAGGAGGTCCTTGTTCCTATGGGTTTCCTCCCCCAACAAACTGTGCTGCAGAATTACCCCCGGGCACCGGGCCACAAGCCTAGTTGTCACTGGCACGGCCCTTGACAATTCCCCTTATGGCTGAAACGCGCTGTGATGTTTCACGTGATGCTATTGTCACATTCAATTCAATTAAACCGCGCTGCAGCTAAGTCACAGAATCCACGTTTACGACCCGTTTTCTATGCGGAAGGCTAACAAAACATAACAGCGATGACACGTACTGACGACATAAGATGTCCCGAAGGAGTAGCAGACCATCGCTAGGACCATCTATTTCAATCTCTTGGTTTCCTCGATTACATTCTTCCCTTGCGCTACCTCTGTGTTCAGCTCGAACAGAGCAGATTCTTCAGCCCAATAGGGCTGGGTCAATGAGATCTGCACTGCGGTAGCGTCCCCCGTGGAATATGGAAATCGCAGATCCATGTTTCCATGTTGCTCAGGACACGTCCCGTATCTTTCTTCGATCTCATTTACCAATCCTGCACGGGATGTATTAGTATCTAACTATCGGGAACTTGAACTTTTGAACATTCGCTTACCTGGGGAATGATAGTAATAGGCACCTTGCAGACCATCCAGCATAACCACCCACTTCAGGCCCGTCTGGGCTCATGTAGAGCGCACCCCTGCCCAGGAATCCAGTCAGCATCATGTACTTGAGCTACAGCTGCAGACGATCGGGAGGCGAGTTGCCTAGTTTGTTCATTGGCGAGCTGGACCCCAGTGGGATCTGTTCCTTTGTACCACTTGGCAGTACGAGACTTGTGGATGGAAGGTACGTTACCGCCTGCCTCCGAGTCCCTCCAAGTTGGTTGTCTAACTCGGAGCATCAACCCCCACGACGTTTAGAATGGCGTAACAGTGATCGATACTGGCCGTGGATGGATGCCCCGGTGCGTCGGTAAGCTGATTGTCCTTTCGTCGATATGCATGTTTAGGGATGCTTGAGGAACTTGAAGGCATGTCCGTCCAAGTCGTGAGTGGCGCAGGGAGGACCCTGTTCCTGTTTACTCAAACGTGCTGTGATCCAGAAGGCAGGCTCACGTCCATCTAGGGTTGTCCAGTGTTGAGCAATCCTTTCACTCTCCATGCCATACAAAAGGACAGCCGCCTAATATCGTGGCAGAACCTGAGAGATCTCCAGAAACCCTCCCCTTGATCCCCTGAACCACTCCCTTCCCGCCATCAAACAAGTTACCGACATGCAGGGTTTGCTTTTAGGTATATTCCAGAGAAATAGCGCGTTACTGAAGGGAAGGGTGCTTGAAAGCTCCGAATCCGAGTCATCGGACTAGTACATTGACACGGTTGTGAGTAATAATAGTCACAGTGACCATTCTTACAATTGTTTGAGCCGGGATTGAGATACAAGAACTTTGCTGCTAATAGTGCGTAGGATCGTGCGCGGCCTTTGCTCGATGTCAAAGTCATAATGACTTATCATTTTAGATTAAGGTGACAGGAATAATTTGTATTGCAGACATGATATGATTGTACAAGACTAGGCTGAAGATGTATTTACGGCGCAAAAGCAACATCGTGTTTTGATAAGAAAGTCAGAAAAAATGATAATGTACATTATTTGCGTTGGGTTGACAGTTTCACCAGCTGTCACATCAGGGAGTGAGGTTCGGAGAGGTCCGGAACTTTATACGGACAATCTTTATCAATGTGAAAGAATCCTTGAGGAGAGTTCGAGATCAGAAAAGGAGGGTAACGTGAATGTGACTAATACGCACGCAGGCAGCAGCTATCCAATGCTTCCTTCAAAATTACTCTGAGGTTCACGACTCCCACAATAAGCAAAATCGAAAGGAACAGTCCATGAACAGTCCAAAACACAACAAAGGCCAGAATACTGGGTGCTGGAACTGGCTGTTTAAAGGGGAAAAAAATGTAAGAAGTTTGAATCACTGGAAGGGGTCAGTTACTACTCACAGGAAGAACTTGAGCAGGAAGACCACCCAACATGGCTGTATGTCCGTCGTTCATAGTCATATTCTGGAACAGTGATGAAGCGAGTAAAAATAGAGACGTCAAAGGATCGACCACACACAAAAGCTGGCTGTCGGTAAGGGTGGAAGCGGCGAAAACGTGGCTAAACAGAAGCTAGTTGGGCCAAGCACACCGAGAAAGAATGTGTATACACCTGCAGCAGAGAGGTTGTCCTGATGGGCGGCATATTACTGAAATTAGCTGATGTTGAGCTTTGGAAAGATTTGTTGAAGTGACGACGTGAAATAAGAATCGAGAAAGGAAGGGTGTGGTGGTGGCGCCGGATGAGAAATAAAACGACCGTCTTTTATTTAAAAGTAGGTATAGGGAGGATTTGGCGCCTAAAGAAAAATTGATCAACCGTAACTCATTTATGTAGGTCACCACCGCCGAAGACTCAGTCATCCACGGATAATCTCATCACGTCCGAGCGAATAGCAGCTACGATGTCCTCCGCAATGACGCAAACATTGATGGCCATTCGATTCTTTATAGCTACTCGGTGAGTGAATGGATTTTCTCCTTTCCCTGAGTCAGGAGTTGACATGATGTTTGTTATCATTCAACCGAGAGCTTGGGAATCCTGCTTTCAAATATGTCAGGAAACGTTGATGGGTTTGAAGGGACGACCTACTATACCCCAATAGTGCAACGATATCCTCCTGCCAAACTGATTATGTGGACCACCCTTCCTTGGAGCCCATAGCACTCTTATGTCTTCGGATGATGTGCGCAATACAATTAACACTGGGGAGAACCAGGCTGTCCGTGGAAGGAATCCAACGGTATCTCAAAACAGTGCTTGACTTTGCACAATTTGACGGGGAAAAGCTCAGCTTGGGACCCTTCTTCGAATGTCCGATGGCAAGCAAGCGAAGACCAATTGCATCAAAGTCGCATATGTCGACGAGGTTTTAACAGTTTCCCCGAATGGATGAAACAGCCGTAGATTGCCCCGTTGACCTAGAAGGAAATATTCCACGGTTAAGTCCTAATCTCAGGATTTACGAGCATTTTTATTATGCTTCCTTATTCAATATCATCATCTGCGAGGACAAGCCTAGGGTGGCGATCCAGACACTGATTGGTCTAGAATTGGCTCAGCTGTTTTGCCAGTAAGTCAGGGTGGTGGCGGATGTCGCTGGGCCAATCGAGTTGAACCTATGAGGGAGGTGATCCGAGTCGCAGCGTGACAGAGTCTGTCAAGAGTGGCAGCGACGGGTGGCGGTGCTGTCTCCGCTGCCACGATAGTAGTAAGTGCCAGTGACTCGTGTTTCGTTTTCTGCATGACGCCTGGGCCTTTACCTGAGATCCTTACAGGCCTTATTCCTCATCTCATTCCTACCCCTAACATCAGCTAGCGACTGCCAGTGCATTTTATTATAAACATTTTTCTAACCAATTGATTGGGTAAAACAAGGGTAAAACGTCTTTCATCCATAGTCCATGATCTCGCAAAGAATGTCGATAAAGCACTTCACGCCGCTTTTAGCTATACTTCCACCTCTGAAGGGTTTCATCACCGCCGAACAACGCGAAGTCGACATGGGGAGTCGCCAACTTTTACGATAAAATCACCGCCTGATACCGTTCACCCTTAGCTTTGACACTCGCTCTACATCCCAACGCCTCATTTTCGCAATGGAAACGTGGCGCAGTCTCTTACCCTGGACACAATCAAGTCCTTCAGGTTATGCAGTCATGGGTGTTCACTGGCAAAAGTGGTGAAGAGAAGATCAAATCTATACGCCCAGCCATCGTGGAAAGCTTGGACAGCGAAACACACCGCATCTTCGAGATGAGGACGTCTCTGTTGCCTTTGGGTACCTGGGAGATGAAGAGCAGCCCTAGTGAAGCAATGAGCGAGGTTCGGGCTCTAGGCGAGTTCTCTTGGATGACCTGCATTGATGCTGAGCATCTCACGAACCTTAAGCAGGAGAAGAAAAGGGAAAAAGCCCGGCGGGCGGTGGTAGGACCTGACGCGAAGGCTCCTCCACGGAGTTCCCTTGTACGTTCATTCTCCCCGAAATCTGAAAATGATACTTATCATACCATAGGGATGATTCTTCATTTGATCCAGAAAATCGCCGTGAGGAAATTGACGTATTACCGCTCGCACCTTCTATCGCCTCTGCAACTCCACAGCCTACGAAGAAGAAGAAAGCAAACTAGACGATGACGACCAGGATCACCATGACTTGACGGCGCAACATCTAGTGCAACAAGTGACATGCAATCCAATGCCCGTCGAAGTATTGCTGATGTGTCAACTTTCTGCAGGCATGGGCTTAGCCGTACGAGTCGATGGGACTGTCGTCATCCTCCACTCTGGCAACTATGAGCTCGTGTCTCCGCCATCGAGGCTCTCGGACACTTTATGTTTCAGACCTCATTGAACTGCCTAGTTGCACCAACCCTCGGTACGGGAAACTCCACGTTGTCATCTACGTCGCCGCCATCCAAGACATGATGGATTACCAGCGGCAACAGCATCCTAATATGTACTAATCAAAACCCCAAACCGTACAAGCTCACAATCCACCTAGACAACAATTTCCTCTTCTTGACTCAGGAACAACCATGGGCATAGAATGCTGAAGATAACTTCCCCTCTCCTTTCAAACCCTTCTGCCGACATGGTCCACATAAGCGCTCTGGATTCGAAATTGATTGCAGACGGGCCAGGTGCGAATGTGCTACTGAACGATGAAGTGGACTGTCTTGTTAACTCATGGTTCATCGCACACATCTGAGGCTCGAACATGATAATCAACATGCTGAAGCTTTGCTGCTATCTTGAGGTTATCAAAGATCCACGGCTCACCTGGGGATATCGTGCGTATGGACACAACTCATTGTTGACCGTTTCATTCCTTAATACTGATAGACTATCAGCGTCTGCTAGGCTGTTGACATCGTTTCCCCAAGAGCTTGGTTTTTTTAGCAGTCTTACCACTGGCCGACCCATTTGCCTAGCGTTGCATTCATCCCACTTCTCCCAATTTTCTCTGTGCTAGATATCAGATTCCTTTCCTTTTCTATCAACCGAAATCGTCCGTTGCTTCCTCAAAAAAAGTCAAATGCTCACAATTCCCTGGCCTCCGACATTTTTACAACATATCCATATTTCTGACATGAAGAGATTGTTTCAGATCGCAGAAACATTGAAGCTTCGGTCACCGTTTGAATTGGCCTTCCAGCGACAAAACAGGACGGAACGCGACGCGCTATATCATGTGATGCGACAGCGTCAGAGTACTTCCCAGGCCTGTAGTCTTCGCCTCGCGTTACAAGGATCAGGCTGGAAGACTGTTGACCTATACCAAGAGACTATCCGAATCCCAAAGATTATAATATTGTTGCACCAGACAAGGGGGAAAAGCCTTCCAAACATCAACCAAAGGTGTCATAAGTTATGCCTCTGATGTGGTGCTTCGCTGCTTGCAAGTTGAAGGGACTTGCCAATCATACACGTGCCTCTTCCTGCTTTGTCCTTCTGGAAAGTCGCTCTGACCAATTACTTTTAGAGATAACGATCATTGATTTGAATATGATGATTGCTCCAACAACAAAAAAAAAAACGAAAATGCAAAATGATTCCAATGCTCCTGATTACTCCCAAGCCGGGACCGTTAACTCGGGTGCGAAGCAGCCTCCTTCCCATGCCCTACTTCGCGGTTGAGAAAAAACTTTGAGAAATATGATATCCAATCTAATCTGCATGACAAATTTATTGAAAGTCCGTAACTCTATTTTTTTCAACCGCTCCATAGGGCCTGGCACAAAACATTTGTCAACAATGTCAGCCACAGTTACCAGTGACAGCGGACTGTGAATTGATGCGTAATCCACTGATGTCACGTGATCATTCCAAATGAGTCGAAAATATGAGGATGCAGCGCAAAGGATCTAC
>QLOK01014712.1:0-12100 GCA_003313805.1 Tricholoma flavovirens
GGAAAGGCAAGCCTGCCCTCCCTAGTCGCCACTCCTCTGTTGAGGTAGAAGACATCATCGATGATGTGAACCCTACTCGAAACCGACCCCTGTTGAACCCAAATACCATCCTTGAACGTGCTGATGCGACATTGTTCTTTTCGAGAGACGGCACTCCAAACATCGCCATGGTTATTCCAGCCATGGACCATATCGACGAGGTCCTCACTACCAACATGCTCAACGTTCAATTCGCGATTTCCATCTGAGCGGCATTAACAATCGGAAAGAAGACTCTTAATCGTTACTACAGCAAGACAGATCTCTCTGATGTCTACCGAATTGCCATGAGTGCGTTATTTCCCTGCCTTAGTTGACAGAGCATCATAACTTACCTAGCTTTTGAAGTTCTGCACCCTCGACATAAGCTTCGGTACTTCAAGGAGGCTGGCTGGAATGATGAGTGGATCGCAACAGCCCGTGGTATAGTCCGTGACGCGTTCGAAACCTCATACAAATCCTTTTCTGTGGACTCGGATGGGCTGGATGAGCCGAGCTCAAATGATGTACGTTCACCTTTCACATATTCATACTCTGTCTAACAACCAATTCTCTGCCGAAGATACCGACGATCGATTCATCATCAACTAACATGTTCGACGATCTGCCAGCCTTTGCCATGCCAAAACCCTCAGACCTTCGGGACGAGCTTGATCGGTATCTCAGCACCGATCATGAACATGTGGGCGATGTTCTGAAGTGGTGGTTCGAACAGAAGCATGTCTACCCACGACTTTCAAGAATGGCTATGGATTACCTTTCAATCCCTGGTACGTAACCTTTAAATTTCAAGAAAATATGTCTAACAATGATACCACTCATACCAGCCACATCTGTGAATGTGGAACGTGTTTTCAGTAAAGGCCGGATCCTGTTATCACACTTATGCAGCCGCCTCTCAGTTCAGTCGACACATGCACTGATGTGCATCGGAGCATGAAGCTTGTTGGGATATGTGAAGGATAGTGACATCAAAGCAGCGGTAGTTCTGGCAGAGGTAGATGGTGAGGAGGATGAGCTTAGTGACGACTGGGATATCATTCAGTAGTCTATCAAAACGGTACTGTAGAATACTTGACCCTCAGATCATACCCTGGGGGTATTGTCTACCCCCCGTACCCTTGAAACCCCTGACCCCTACCCTCCAAAAACCCGCACCCTTGGCAGGGGTAAGGGTTTACAAGGGTGAGAGCAAATTTTTACCCCAGGGTTACCCCTGTCAATCTCTATTCACAGTAACCATTTTCAGGCTATTTTCGGCTCATTTTTGATTTCATTTTTATTCTCATTTTTCAAAAATGGAGTTCAGAATGAGATGAAAATGAACTGAAAAATGGAACCCTTCCCTCCCTTTCACAAAAATGGTCATTTTCAGTTTCATTTTATGTTTCATTTTTGTAGTTCTTTCAAACTCTGCTCCAATGCCAGATCCTTTGCAGTGACCACCATCAATGATGATGCCTCTCCCCTCTATGCCTCTACCATCACCATGACTCTGTCACTACCTGCCATCACCACTGCTATGCACCCTCCCACATCTGCAAGAACTGTAAGTGGCCACAAACGACCCATTTTGGATGCAACATGAGCCCAAATGACAGCAACCTGTCATTTGGGTGCTAGGGTATGTTTTTTTTTGTTCATTTCATTTCTTCTTTCTATAAGCTAACTAACTGTACTTTCCATTTTTAGGATCTGTAATGACAGATGCTGATGTGGCACAACCCATGCCCACACCCATTCACACTACCCCTCCTCCCTGTCCAAACAGGATGTGAGGGGTCTCAATTATGCTTAGGAGATCAGGGAGGGGCACTGGGAGACCTGTGAAGGGGGACACCCATCAGGTAAGCACCAGCCAACCCCTCCTCAGTGCCACATCACTGATAAATAATGCACACTTCCAACATGAAATATTGACCCAGCACTTGCTTCCAGCCTTATGAGCAACTGCTCGTAAGGTGCATTGCAAGTGCAACCAGCTGAGGATGACGCAATGGCTGCACCACCCATCCCAGCCTCATGAGCAACTGCTCATGGGGTGGATTGTGGGTGGAATGATGATAGTAGCACCCACTATGAGTGACATGGCACCCACCCCATGCCTGTGAGCAACTGCTTGTAGGATGGATCATGGGTGCAGCTCGAGTACAATGCCACATGCATGAAGACAACGTGGATAAGACAGCACTCCAGCACCCGCCCCCCACCACTGCCAGCCCTTGCTCACAGGGTGGATCATGTGCTAATGGGCCTGTCACCATCTCCACAACAATGATGAGCAAGAAGGGGAAGGGGAGGAGACAACAATGACAATGACACCAACACCAATGCCAATGGCACCAGCACCAGCACTGTCAATGCAGGACAGGATGACAACAGGGACAAGGGGAAGTCAACAACACCCATGGCACCAGACCCCTCCACTACGAGCAACTGCTCATAGGGAGGAAGGCTGGTGTGTACAGGTGATGACAGGGAGGGACCAATGAGGGTCAACGATGACAGCACCCCCCTCCACTGCTGTGAGCAACTGCTCACAGGGTGGATATGGGGTGCCAAGTAGGCAACATGATAGTGCTGACTCATGACACAACACAATGGGAGGAGCCACCATGACAGGGTGCCACCTGCCTTCTTGCATGTGGCAGTTTACTTCATTTTTTTCTTTCGAAGTTATTTTTGTCATGGTAGTATATATCATAGTATAAAGGAATATATATATTTACTAAACACTATAACAAGTTTGCAGGCTATGAGGAGATACTACCAATGTTAGTGGGCTAGTGTTAAACTCATGTTAATAATTTTGTGTCAAGTCCTTTGAGGTGGAGTTTGAATGTGCCAAGCACTGCCGGAGGTAGGTAAAATGCATTTTTGCTCATTTTCAGGATGTTTGCATTTCAGAATGTTCACAGTAGTCATTTTTCAGTTCATTTTGATCATTCTTCTGCCAAACAGCCAAAAATGGCCCAAAAATGGCTACTGTGAACAACCCTAATGATAATTCTTAGACTATCCATTGCTGAATGGCCTGGACCCAACAGTCCTGGCTATCTATGCTAAATCTGGGGCAACACTCATGGGTATCTGACTCATCAAATGTCACAGCTGTATCCAACATCCCTGTTCAGCTTTTTGACCACATCCTCAGGGTACAGTTCCAGGCATTCATGGCAGCCAAACTTTTGTGAAGAGATTTTGTTTGTTACTGTCCTCTGTGTTTTTGTGCACCCTTGATGTGGCACCTTACAAAACTAAGAACAGGCCAAAGATTTCACCTCAAGATGGAGTGCTCTTTGATAACTTGAAGGATAGTTCTGCTGGCATACAGAAAGCAGTTGCTTCTTTAGCCAGTGGAGGGAAAAAAGCTCAGGTGCCTGATGATACTGATGAGGTTGAGGATTAATATTACAAGCTACATGTGTTATTGGTCTGTGTAGTTTGTTCTAATAGGGTTGTTCACAGTAGCCATTTTTGGGCCATTTTTGGCTCATTTTTGGCTTCATTTTTAGCTCATTTTCAATCATTTGGCAGTAAACAAACAATAATGATGTCAAAAATGAAGTGAAAAATGACGTGAAAAATGGTTACTGTGAATGCTCTGAAATGCAAACATTTCGAAAATGAAACAAAAATGCATTTTACCTACCTTTGGCAGTGCTCAGCTTATTCAAACTCCACCTCAAAGGACTTGGTGAAAATTATTTTCATCACCAAAACATGTAGTAACTCATTGTTGGCATAATTTTGGGTCTTTATCAACTTTACAACTTAAGTTACTAAGTTTAAGGATTTGGGGTTTATATTTTCTTTCATACTAACAGAAATAACTATGAAAGAAAAACTATGTAAAAAATGGGTCCCTCCTGTCATTCCTATTGTCTCATCATCCTCCCCATCATCTCATCTTCTTTCTGTCATCGCCCCCTCATCAGCTCCATTCCCTTGTCATCAGCTCCCACAATCCACCCTACAAGCAGCGGCTCATAGGCATGGGAGTCGGCGCTGGGTGCTCGTTGTTGTTGTGGAGGTCATGACAGGGCAGTTAGCACCCGATCCACCCTGCGAGCAGATGCTCACAGCGGCAGGTGTCGGGTGCTGCACTCTCGCTCCCATACACACCAGCCTTCCTCCCTACCAGCAGTTGCTCGTAGCAGAGGGGTCTGGTGCCGTGGGTGTCATCATCTCCCCCTCATCCCTGTCGTTGTCCTCGTGAGGGTGGGGCAGTGTGGTGTGTCATTGGTCATCGTCGTCATCTTTCCTCCTCCCACTCGTAGCTGCCACTGCTTGTGCCTCATCGGTGTTCCACTGGGGACCCACCCCATGAGCAGATGCTCGTGAGGCTGGGGGCAGGTGGTGCATTGTCTGGACCCCAGGTAGTCATCGTCATCATCATTAATAATTTTGTTAGTAGCAAAAAAATGAATTGAACAAGGAAAGAAACTTACTCATGGCCTTTTTTGTGTTCCTTGTCCTACGGCACTGTATTTGTCACCTGTGCCTTCCATTCTTCTGTCCCCATCATCCCCCCCCCACCATTTTGGTCATGTCGTGTTGTTGTCTGCCCCTGTCCCCATCCCTCTCATCGTCTTGTGGTTGTCCTCATCGTTGGTCTTTATCCCCTGGTCCCCGTCATTGTCGTTGTCGTTGTTGGTGTTGGTGTCGTCCTGTCCCATTATTTTTGTTGTCGTGGCTCCCCTCATTGCATCCTCCCTGTCTTCTCCATGCTAGTTGCTCGTTTCCACCCTGCGAACAGCTGCTTGCGGCAGAGGGGTGCTGGTGGCCGTCGTCATCTTTTCCACCCCTTTCCCTGCCCTGTTGTCCCTGTCATCGGCTGTAGTCCTGTTTGTTGTTGTCCTGATCCATTATCCACCCCACGAGCAGGTGCTCGTAGCGGTGGTGTGGATGTGAGTGTGCCATCTTGGCGCCGTCTCGTGGTAAATAACAAAACCTAGAACAGAAAATGAAAACATCAGTTAGTTAAAAAGAAAAGAAGAGAAATTGAAAAAACAAGTTACCTAGGGCCCAAATGACCTCTGTCATTGTTTGGGCCCGATGTGGTTGTTTTGTGGTGGCTGGTGGGGTTAGTCAATGTGGGAGTGGTGACGGAGTTATGGTGGGGGAGAGGACGTTGTCATCAATGCTGCATCGGAGCGGAGTTTGAAAGAACAAAAAAAATGGGATGCGAAAATGAATGTGAAAATGACCATTTTTGTAAAAGCCAGGGTAGGGTTCAATTTTTCAAAAATGATCATTTTTCGGTTCATTTTCATCCCATTCTGAAGTCCATTTTTGAAAAACGAGATTAAAAATGAAATTGAAAATGAGCCGAAAATGGCCCGAAAATGGCTACTGTGAACAACCCTAATGTCATGAAATACATAGCTGTTCAGCCAGGGCATAATCTGCCCCACAGCAGGCGAATTTTGGGTTTTTTCATAGGCCTGAGGCATTGTGTGGATAAAAATTGCTATGTTTGGAGGCCTGAGCTGATTTCCAGATACAGCTATTTGCAGAATGATACTTAGGCCCTTTTGCAAAACCTTTGTTTATGCCCTGTGTGTGGTACCATCAGTGATGGTAGCCAAATGCTATTGTGCCAATATACATTGACCAGCCTTACTTGCTACCAGCATATCCATGGCACATTGAAATCACTGATGGAACAAACAAAAGAGATAAACAAGCTGTTTTCAAAGGGCCTATCGTTCTGCAAATAGCTGTAAAAACCACCAAAATCTGTGTGGATAAAAATCGCGACAACCTGGATCAGGGATCTGGTAGAGCTTTCCAGCCAATATCATGTCAATGGACCCCTTCACGATGGCCTCTAAGTATATGTTGTTTGGTTCTATTGTTGACGGAACTCTACACGCCGACGAGCCGAGTGCAGTGGCAAAGTCCCACCTTGTCATCGCTTGCTTCGGCCCGTAGGGCTCGGCACGGGATTCCATCACTGATAGAACCAAACAAATAACTAAACAGAGCTGTTGTGCAGGGGTCCATCGACATGATATTGGCTGTCAGGGGTCCTCCTCCGTTCTCATTCAAAAAAATTTAAAAGACACGTGATATTATTGGTCTGCCTGAGATCATTACGGAATTACGGAAAACCTTCAGGATCAACATGATCTGCGAGAGAAGGTACAAATGCGACATCGACTCGACCGTGATGCTCTCCTCAGAGCTGGTCTCCCAAACACGTTCCTCCCAGTCATTTACGCTCTTGAGAGTTCACATCTCACGAGTCCGTATCCCTTCTACCGAGCACTTGCTCACCATCTAACATCTTCCCCATTGTTCTTGTACCGTTCGTCGGCAATGTCGGTCAAACTCTTCACCATTATGCTCTTCCTTTCTCTCTTCTATAGCTTACTGGTGTTAGCTGCACCGGTCGAGGCGACCCAGGTAGTACCAGGTGTCATCTGTACTGCGTCTAAACGCAGCTTCCTCCCTTATTGGAAGGCATGTCTCCCTTGGTTCAGGCTCCAAGTGTGACTGACTCTATCTCGGCGCACAGTTTCGAAGAGGTTCAGATGGAAGACACCCCGTAATTGTTCTTACCCACCCAAAGGATGGTTTTCTGTTTGTGGCTATGATGAGCCACAAGCATCCCCAGGGAACAAGGACACAGCCTTCTTCAGGTTATGGACTTCCTGCGGAGGCAAGGCAGGACGGCACGCAAAGCCAGGTTGACCTTGAACCGAAGACAATTGCTCTTTCCAATCTGCATGCCATTACGACCTTGATAGAGCCAGGGGCCGTGACAGGAGATGACTTGGAACGCCTCCTCATCGACACTGGTATGGTTTACCCGGCTTGACATTGTGGCAGGTTATTGATACACTTCCCAGGAGTTAAGAAGAAAACAAAAGGATCAGAGCCAGATGCCAGTCTGCCAGATGAAACTCCCATTGATCCCACAGTAGTCAACAAGGGGGTGTCGGGACGGGAATCCCGAACCAGACGTAGGCGGGGGGGGCGTCCTGCCGGAGGCTGAATTTTTTTTTTTGACCATGGTGAAAACGACGCCAATGGGCATCGTCTGAGTGTTGGTTTGACATAGTAAAGCCCTGAAAGGACTTGGTAAAGCAATGATAACATTAGATTGTGTTAATCAGTACCCGGATGTAAGTGAGCAAGCGATCTTACGCTGATGTAATCATGATCTAGTTTGTTTATGTGCAGCGGGGATCTTGAATCAAATAGCATCACGTCCAAGAAATCAACCAATTAACAAAACAGTCGTGTCAGCGGGGTCACATTCTTTAGAATCTTTATGCGAGTATATCAAACTTTATTTTTTTCATCAACATCGCTCACCACTTCGTTTATCAAGACAACTCACATTGACACCGAGAAGTTCTGTAGATTTGATTTGAAATGCATCCTGTTGAGGTCACTGTACCGACTGAGCCAAATGGTCATATTGTTAAGTTCAGACTTCATTAACTGTGTGATATTCAATATAACTGTCCTGTAGCTGTTGGTAGTCCCAAAACTACCTTGGCGACGGACAGTTCAGCCGGGGTCGCCACTGGCCTGACATTGGATCCACAGCATCGCTGATTCACAAATTGATTTTTGAAAAAAAAAATAACATGTACACGTGATTGAAATATATCATATATGACAGGAAGGGGGAGGGGGGGTCTCGAGAGCCGTGAAAAAAAAAATACCGACATCATATGAAAAATTCCTGTCCCGACACCCCCTTGGTAGTATAAAATTAAATGAAGCATCAAAAACTGAGGGGGTGGGGTGGGGGTCTGGGACCACGGATACCAGGGGAGGCAGTTCAACCCTCCAGAGGCCTGGTAAAAAAAATGATGGGCTACACAGTCTGTTATGTTCCATTCCACCCGACTCAGACTTCCGATGGAACACTGCTCCAAACTCTGATATATGTTGAGATTGACCAGATTCCATTCCAGTGCAAAGTGTAGACTTCGTACATAGTTACTGTAGTTACTCATAGGATTTTACCTCAGGTTAATACCTTGGGTACCGCCTGTACTGCCAACCACAGCTAATGTACATAGCTCTTACCTTGGTCTCCGATCGAATCTCCGATCTCGGATTTCATATTAGTATTTAAACTTAGATATTCCGTTTGTATTCGGCAATTGGAATATCATACGTTTCATATGTTAACCACACGTTATCCACACATTACTCATATGTTAATCACCCTCTTGTCTTTGTCTTCAGACTTCCGATTGGTCCCCTACTTGAATTCCCGATCATCCTCCAGTAAATTGAACACCATAACAAGTGAAGGGCGCAACTTCTTAAAAGTTGAAGCCAAGTTCTCCTCAATACCCCTCCAGATTACCAATCAGTTCCCGCACAGATTCCCTTTCAACCTCAGTTCTTAACACAGTCTTAGAATAGCTGTAGACATACTATCATTGGGTCGGTGGTTGAACAAATTTTAAAAATGTGTCTTGGCTAGTGATGTGCCTGGCCTGGCTCAAAGCCATGAGCTGAGCCAAGCCAAGCCCATTTAGGCTGGGCCAAGCTGGGCCATTGATGATGGCCTGATACTGGCTTTGGCCCAGCTTAAGGTAGCTGAAAGCCAAAGCTGCCAGCTCAGGCTGCAGCTTTAGTCGCCAAGGGGGTGGTGGAACAGGAAAATCCGATATCCACTCACCTTTTTTTGTTTTCCACAACCTCAGTTGACCCCCTCCCCCCTTTCTCCTGCCATATATGGTAATTTCCCATCATGTGCACACTTTTTCCCAAGCAATTTTCACAAAATATTTTGTCCCTGGCTTCCTAGTGCACCTCATGCATTGCTTCCTAGTAGTAGGACTACATTGATGGTACTATGGAACACCTGCAACTGTCATTGTTCGTAAGATGATCTGTTTCTGATGAGCAAGCATGCCACATCAATGCTTGAACCTCACTGCTGATGCATGATGCATCACCAGCATCTCCCTCAACTACAAACCCCCCCTGGCTAACTTTCCGCTGCTAACTGTCCTAGCTTGGTCCTCTACACCCTACTTGTTGAGTTTCAAAGAATGGTACAGGGTGTTAGCCCCTTGTAGCAGTAATGACAGTGGTACAAACCGATGAATGTACTCTACAAGTGGGTAGGGTATATATATACCGGCTAAAAGCTATGTCTGTACTGGATTATGTAAGTTTACTAAGTAGCCGAAATGGCTGATTCAACTTCCAACACTACTGACTCCTTCCTCTACACCCTTCCTCTTGCTGGATGCCACACCCTCACCTTTTACACCCTGGTAATGTTGTCCCAATGTCATAATCCCTGAATACAGGCATCAAGTTGACATCATGTGTACCACTGACCCAAGACATGCTCCTCATCATGTAAGTGCATCATCTACAAATCACTTAGGCCCTATTCAGTGCATCAGTTTAGGTCAGGTTAAGGCTGGGTTTGTCTGCCAAAAATGCTAACCTGAGTTTAGCTTGGTTTAACAGCCAAAAGTCAAACCCAAGTGTGTGTTTGGCTGCTTTCAGGTTAGGTTTGAGTTGCTGTCATGCTGTTCTGTGTGTAGTGTTTGAAGGTCTGGTTGGTTGGACCAAAAAAACAACCACAACCCAACCAAACCCAACTGATTGCAACCGGACCATCAGTTGCGGTTGCTCACTTTTGCAGATGGTCGGGTTGCTGGTTGCCTAATTTCAAAAATATTTAAAAACCATTATAAAACCGGTTGCGATCAGTTGCAACTGGTTTTTTATGGTATGTATAATATCCTACACAAGTAAATTATATTGACATAGACAGAAGAAATAAGAACTAATAAATGTACTAAATATTATTATTTATATGGCATATCCGTGTAGTGGGACAAGGCCCAGGGAAAAACAGTCATTTGATGAGTGCTTATATACCCTGTGGCCATGCACAGACCATGTGGTCATGTTTGTTCACCCAAAAACAAATGTGGCACCACTTCCCAGATAACTTCCCATGACCACAACAACAACGCCAATGACCCTGTTTCCACAAAAATGACCACAACAACCGAGTGAACACAAAGTGGATGGCCCAAATGACAAACGAGGGTTGTTTGGGCCCTAGGGTACATTGTTTTATAGTTGATTCTTTTCTTTTACTTACTAACTAACTAAAGTTTTTCTTTCTTTTCTAGGTCCTTTTCATTTTGATAACGAAATTGCCCACCCACCAAATGACACCTTTGCTGCTGCTGTGAGCCACTGCTCACAGGGCATCAATGGGTGCCACGTCACACAGCGCTGCCACTCTGCCTGTGAGCCACTGCTCATGGGGGGAGATGGAGGTGCTGATGGCAATGGAAGCCACCAACTGGAGGACAACAACGCAACAAGTGACTGTGAACAGCGAGGGTTGATAAATGACAGATAGCAGGGATGATGTGTGGTGGGGATGACAAATGGCAGGGATGACAAATGGTGGGGATGATGAATAGCAGGGACAACGAATGACAGGGACAACGAATGGTGGGGATGAAGAACAGTGAAGAATGGGGAGGACGAATAATGGCAAGGACAATGAAAATCAGGGTGACAAATGGCTGGGGACAATGACAATGACAACAATGACAACGGACAAGGGCACAGCGGCAATGATGGGGACAGCAACAGCACAACAACAACAACAACAACAACTACTACTGCTACTACTGCATGCCCACACAACGCCCCACCCTCGCTACAAATGTGAGTTGGTGGGGCTTTTTTTTCTTTCTTGCTAACTTTTTTTATCCATTTCTTTTAGCAGTACTCCACCACTGTGAGCAACTGCTCCCAGGGTGCACATGTATTTAATTTAATTTAGTATCTAATATAATTTAGTTAGACACAAAAAACCAGGAAAAACCAGTCAAAACCAGTTTTCTGGAGGCAACCGAACGGACTAGAACCAGTTCTAGTCAGTTCAGTTGTGGTCCTTCAAGTTTGGGTGTCAGTTTAGACTGGTTGCCTTACTTGGAGGTCGAAAAACCGGACCAAACCGGACCTTCGAACACTATCTGTGTGCTAGTACTAGTATCTGAAGGTCCAATATCTTTGCCTCCCCTCACTATCTTTACACTTGTCCCTCCCTGCCTATCTATCATATAATTCTACTACTATCTCTAAAAAATGGCACATGGCAAGGCGATGAAAGAAGCAGCATGACCTTGAGCTAAATGGAATGCAGCCTGTGATGCAATCTTGGTCGAGACCTTGTGCAGGGAAAGAGACAAGGGTTTTCAAACTAACAGCAACTGGCATACCTGTGCATGGACTGAAGTAAAAAAGAAGTTGGCGGGGACTGAGTTGCACAGTGGTGGAGCCGTGAAGAATGCGAAAAGCTGTCAGGACCAGTGGACTGTGGTATGTCCTTGTATGCTGACAAGACTAGGACAAATTCTCACTTGTTCACATCTTCCAGTTGAAAAAGGAGTTTATCCTGGGAAGAAGATTCATGATCAGTCTGGCTTTGGTTGGGATGATGCATGAATGATTGTGACTGCTCCTTATGATGTTTGGACGTGTTTTCTCAAGGTATGTCCCTCTGCTGTCAACATATTTCAGCTCTGACACATAAATTTGCAAACGAAACACCCTAAATTCAAGATATGGTGAAAGAAGCCATTTCTGCTCTATGATGACATGTTTGACCTTGTCCAAGGTACATATGCGACAGGACAGGGTGCCTTTCAAGTTGGCAGGGACTTCATGCCTGAATGCCCCAGCTCTTCAGAGTCAGAAAGTAGTGGTGAATTGCCTACTGCTGTATCCCCTGTCATAGACCTTCAGCTCCTTATATGCAAAAAGCTTGATAGAGTCATGATGCAGTTTCTAATGTCATCTGAACTTGAAGGATCCTGAGCTGACCATACCCCAACCAGCAACTGCAGTTGTCACTCCTCCAAGTCCGAGTGCACCTGGCACTGTTAGCCCCATCATTTGCATCCCAGCTACCATCCCAATTGTGCCCACCATATCGGCTGCACTCAGACAAGTTCTCTGACCATGGAAAGTCCCACCCTGGCCATATCCTTGTGAAAATGCCCTGCAATTCATGTAATTGAGGATGACAATATTT
>QLOK01014729.1:0-38708 GCA_003313805.1 Tricholoma flavovirens
CATCCGCAGATGGATGGTGCCCCACCCCAAGTCCCAGGATCCTCGAGAACCAGTGGAAATGAGCAATGAACATCGCACACCCTCAACACGGGTGCGCGCGCGATCCGACAAGATCGGATAAGCAAGGGCTCCTGGGCAGCTGGAATACACCAGACCACCCCTAGGTGCATGTAATAGTCCCTCCTGATCAACGATCAGGCAGGGGAGTGAAGCACTAGGCGACGAGCCAGGCAGTGAGGAGAAGTTCCCACGCTAGATGGTGGTGGTAACAAGTCAAGAAGCGATGAGATGGTTGATTCAACAACGATCTGCCATACCGAATCTTCACACAAATCGCCTTTCGAATTGTCATCTTTGACTGCCACTAATGTTATATCTGTTTTTGTCTCTAATAATATGGATAATCACTCAATAAATTTCCTTTTATACTCGAAATCTGCATCTCAGCTAATTTTGTGCTCCCATGGTCAGTAAAGTCAGTAATTTTTGTAATGGTTGCTCAGATTTACTGACCGTGGGAAAAAAGGAGATGTTTTTCTTATAGCACTGAATTTTCCATCGATTCCTGGTTTGAAGAATGAGTCTTAACTTCATTAAGGACTCGTAATGTCATTCATCATTGCTTGAAAAGTGGGGGGTAAATTGCATAGCCCGAACAACATTACCGTCAGTTCGAATAATCCTCCATTGGTTTTGAATGCAGCTTTCCACTGGTCCCTGTCTTTTATCCGGACATTGTGGTAACCCCAGCGGACATCCATTTTCGTAAACCATTGCATGCCTTGTAGTTTGTCCATTAAATCTCTGACCAAGGGAAGCAGGTAGGTGTTCTTGACATTTCCTTCATTCAGGTATCGGTAGTCTTGGCAAGGTCAGAGCACTTCAGAGTCTTTCTTTGCTACGAAGAAGAAGGGAGAGGCCATTGGGGACTTTGAAGGTCAAATATATCCTTTTCATAGGTTGTCATCAATGAACTCGTCCAATTTCTGCTGTTCAGTGAATGAGAGAGGATAGACCTTACAATCTTTTGGGACAAAATCTGGCTTGAGGTCGATAGCGTGGTCCCAGGGTCTTGGGTCTGGGAATCTTTCCGATGCCATTTGTTCGAATACCTTCTCCAGTGAAGAAACTTGGGAGGTAAAAGCTGTTCAAGGGGTTTGCCTTTTTCTTGTTCTGCACCATGTGCCAGGTGTTGGGATACCGATGTCTTTACCTTGATCCATAGGTCATTTCTTTCCATGGTCGTAGATTGCCCTTCTTCAGTGAATTCTCCAGTGATCGGGTCTCCCAGATCATACTCCTGCAGTCCTTTGACCATGTGGAATATGCTGGTGGGTTTGTCTTCGTCTACTTCTTCAGCGGTTGTCTTGAGTGTCCTTTTCTTTCTGAGTATGCCATTTCTCCTGGTTTTTTCCATGATCCTTCGTATTTGAGCAAGGCATTGATCTTCCCTGAATTCGAAGGTTCCTTCTCTCCAGTTAATTATAGGGTTTACCTTTCGCAGCCATGGTAGTCCCAGGATGATCGATTCATTTCCCAATCCAGTGACTAGGAATGTTAGCTTCTCTTTTCTTCCATGGATCTTCATTTCTTCTTTGGCGCACCAGGTAATGGTTCCTTTCTTGTTTGGGGTTCCATCCATGTTTCATACCAAGACTGGTTTTGCTAGTTCATGTAGTTTTATCTTGTGCATTTCGGTGAATCTGTGGTCCATGAAGACTCCTCCCACCCCACTGTCGAGGAGGGCTTTTGTGTCAATGTCTTTTCCTTTGTCCACTCCCACTTTGATAGGCAAATGCATGGATTGATTGTCTAGAGTGGCTAGTAATACAGAGCAGACAGAAAGCTCAGTGGTACCTGGTGTTGGTTCAGGCCGCTTCTTTAAAATCCTGTTTCTTCCATGAGTGTGAGGGTTTTTCCCCTTTCCTCTTCATCTAATTCTCCTAGAATAGCTTTGATATTTGCATACACCTCTGCTCCCTTTCTTTTTGGGAAGAAGCAGTTCATCTGCTCTGGTCGTTGGTACTCATGGTTATTCATTTGTCAATTTAGCAGCGGGAAGTCCCCATGCTTGTGATCGGTGGCTCTATGTCTGGGGCTGTGACATACAAAGCAGAGTCCTTTCTGCATGTGTTCAGTTCGTTCTTGCTGGGATAGTCAGTTTATCTCCAGTGTCAGTTTTGTTACTTTGGGAGGAGTAGTTGTTTTCTTCTCATGAGTCTCCCATGCTTTTCCTGCAATAGCCTTTGCTCTTCTCCAATTCCCATCATACTTTGATGCGGCTTTGATCATTCTGTCCAGGGTGATCAGGATGTTTTCCATAGTGAAGATTTTGTCAAGGAGAGCCTGTTTCAGGCTGTCCATGAAGTATTCAATGAGTGCACTATACTCAGTGAGTCCTGATCTTCCTTTCAGGATAAGGAATTGGCTGATATAGTCTTCTAGGTCATCGCCCTGTTTCAGGGTTTTCATTTCTGTCTGGGCCGATCCTGCATCATCTATAGGGGAGAAAGCTTCCTTCACTTCTGTCGCAAACCTTTCCCAGGTCCCCAAATTGGTCCTATTCCCTCGCTCTAATGCCCATGCTGATGCTGTTCCTCCATTCATGAAAGAGAGGGTGAAGATGATCCACTTCTCATCAGTATCATAGATCGCTTCATTTACTCAGAGAAAGAGTGACACTTCCTGGAGAAACTTTGTTGTTTTGGTTTGATCTCTGGTGAAGTCAGACAGAGCCCTGATCTTGATTTTCCTGCTTGTCATGTCTGTTAAGACAGAAAAGATGACCAGACTGGGGATTGAATTGATTTTATATGTAACCAGACTTCTCAATGCGACCTCAGACTTGACCACTGTTACCCCAGACAGCAGGAGAGGATTTAATGCATACTATACATCTGTTAAGGGGGACACCCATAATACATAATCCATCATGTGTCAGATTACATCATCCAACAATGTCAGTGTATAGATTGTCGTTGTCAAAAAAGGTGAGCGCTGGCGGTTCTGGGGATTCTTGTTTAATCTTTGGTGATTCTTCTTCTTCAGCTGAGAAGTCTTCTTCTTTCAAAAATCTTCCTGGTTGTCCTGGTTCTGTCTTAGTAAACCACTTTCCCTGTGTTTCTGAAAATCAAGTTTGTCTTCCTTGGTAATTATACCAGAGCCCGTCTTTGGTGGTGGCTCCTCTTGGTGGTCGATCAGCGGACTGCTGTCTTCGAGACATGTTTGCAAGTACTCCTAATGATAAAGTTGATCACTAGTTAGTTGTTCTGTCTGTTACCGGAGGCTTTCTCAGTAACGTGTTCTACCTTACCAACTCAGAGGCTTTCTGAGTAGCTGAGGGTGGGTCTGCTTGTAGAGTCGAGAACATAAATTGCTCAGGTCAAGCTGAAGAGCGAGACCTCCTAGTACTAGAGTTTATACATATACAAGAATGGTAGTCCTTATCTACCAATGGGTGAATTAGATGAGAATCAGGGAGAGAGAACAATAAAGGATAATCATCAAGGGAATAGTAGGGGAACAGTCAGTAAGGAGAAGATAGGGATCGGAGGAAGCAATAGGGTAATAGTCTGTTGGGATAGTAAGCAGGAATGAATAATAGAAAAGATAATAAAAGAATGTCTGGTCCATCTGTTGCTTGCAAGATTTGTAACACTTGTAAAGTTTGAGAAGTTGGAGAATTGAAGTTTGAGAAGTTCAAGGATCAAAGTTCATGATCTTGAAGAAGTTCAAATAAGTTCATAGATGTTCATAGATGTTTGTAGGGGTTGGTAGACATTCATCAAATGTTCCCCTTACAGGGAGAGTGTATCAAAGCTCACTGAGTCATCCCCTTACACTGACTGTCACTAATATGGTATTATACATCAGGAAACCATGGAGATGCTGGTATTTCCAGTCAATAGTGACAAATAGCTATCAAAATGTTATATAATGAGATCTGATTGAATGCTTTTATCTTTACACTACAAGTAATTTATTACCAGAGCTAACATTCCAATGTTAAAGCAATATTTGAGCTCTGGGGCATCTTATACAAGTCTGAGGGAGTATTGCAAAGCATGGTAAGTATTTCACAATTATGTTGTAAAGCTAGAAAGCTATGAGAGTATCCATCACTCTTGTAGCTAACTGTAGCTCCATTGCCCGAATTGGATGCTCTTGTCAAATATACTCAAATAACTTAAAACACCAATAATGCACAGATAAACATTTTCAGATGAACTCAATTCAACTTTTTAATATGGTTATTTGTTGCCATTGTTGCCAAGAGTATGAAATCTAGGAGGTTTGAACTAATTGAGACTGCACAGCCACAACCTGGTGGACTCAGCAAAATACAAAAACCTGATCAAGACCTCAGCCACAAATAAATAAAGGTGTGTGAGTAAGCATGTAAGAACAAGTAAGACAAATGAATAAACAAAAATTAAGTTAATCAACATTACTGAGTCAATTACTAATTAATCAAGCACCTCTAGAGTAAAGTATGTAAAAACAAAAAGAAATGAAAATGGTATTATTTTCTATCTTCTTCACCCTGGATTACAAGGTTAGATCTATAAATAGAAAGATGCTAGATATTGATCTAATCCATCAGTCTGGCAGATCTGGTAGAATTGGCCAACCCTACTGTGCTATATCTTTCATTAGCAGAGGATGTATAAGAATTTAACATGTCATACTAAATATTTAGCTTATCAGGCCTTGTATGTATAATATAATCTAATATTATCATTTCCTCCTTGTTTTCCTGATTAGTACCAGAAAAGTTTCTACCTGCAGCAGTGGTATAATACCTATTCTACTGTCATGACCAACAATACAAGGGACCTACTGTGTGGGTCCATATCAGACTAGCCCAATTCCTATTCAGTCCCAGCCCTACTCATTCTGATGTTCAATTCATTTTTGGAAAAATGAGATTAAAAATGAAATCAACAATGAGCCTAATGGCTACTGTGTTCCCTGTCACTGAGGAGCTCACTGCCTGGTACTGTTTTAGACAGCTACCAGGCTCAGATATATAGTTTATTACATCTCCATACCATACAATTGAAAAGGGTAAGAACTTGGGGTTCATAGTGGTACTCTTCAGAATGGCAAGCAGACCTACGATTGTACATTCTGAAAATTCATGTCAGAATGCATCCATGACCCAGAAGTGTAGAATCTATACATTAAATGATATTCAATGAAAGTACATTTCGCTGACAGCTTGCAGCTGATGATACTTGTCATCCTCTCGGTTTTCGCCCTCAATTTTTGTGACTAGCCTCCACGGAATAACTACCTGTCCGACATATCTTCCATCCAGGTTCTCCTCTAGTCCAAGGCGATATTCTTCAGTGTTAATAAGAATAATGTTAAGGGTCTGATCGGTGCCAGCAAATGATCCAAGGAAAATTCGTGTATCTGAGATTGTGACACGGATGGGTTGGCGAAGTAGTTTTTTTAGGCAATCTAGAGCAGGACGTGGCTCACGAGAATGCTTGGAGAGTGGAGATGAATGGATCATGAGAGAGAAAGGAATTGCATTTGTTTGTGCATAAACATCGCGAGCTGCACAGGATGAACGGTTGGTGAATACTAGGAACCTGTGCTCGACATGACCGCCGACCTGTCTGCTTTGTTGACCGCCTCGAAAAGTTTAACATCGCACCTTTCCAGGCCTGACCTGCCTTCTGTTCATTTATCTTTGGATCAAGTTGAAGCTCAGTCCCGTCGACTAGTATCACGACAGCCGGGGACTTCAAGTAACTCAAATCGCGCGTGTGTATCTCCCATCTATTTTGTAAACCTAGGGTTTCATCATGTTTCTAGCAATTATCTTCTCGCCCAGGCACATGTGGACGCTCCTTCACTCTCGAATTCCATCGCTCATCTCAACACCTCAACCACGTTTACGCCGCTACAACCTTTGCAAGACACAGATGTGGCTGGTTATCTTCGTCATGCCCACGAACAAAACCTTATTTCAACAATAGAAGAAGGAAGAAAAGAGACTCAGGAAGAATTCTATCGAGTCCTCGAGGAACGCAGTCAGCGTGATTGGGAAGCCAAAAAGAGGCGTGTATTTGAGGAACTTGGAGGACGAGTGGTCGGAGAAAACAAAGCCGTGGCTGAACTGAAGAAAAGCACACATGGGAAAGGCAATATTCTAGTAAGCATCTGCTAACTAGTTTGACCTCTCTAACTCGATAGACAGTCGTCAGGTGCCTCCCCCAGTCTTACTCTCCAGATGCAAAGCAAAATGATGGCTTACGATCGTGTCGTGTCTGAGCTCAATTCTGCTCGACTTCGTGGGATATCGTATCCCGTTGTCCATTCTTTCATAGCTGCATCTTTGAACGGTGCTTCCGACGTGAGTGCGAAATGTCAGATAGCTGCTCCCTGCTAACGTTTAACCAGCCGCATTCTGCGCAAATGACCCAAAATTTCTATGTTCTGTCTAAGATCACCTCAGAACCTCCCGCCATCCCGCCTATTGAGCATGCTGGGGCCCACCTACTTAACGCTCCTCTATTTGAACGGAAGTATGCTCGTATATACTTAGGCGACCAACAGTCACGCGAGGCGTGCGCTCTAAGGCGGCAGATTGCGACTGGAGCTAGAGAGGCTTTGGAGGAGCAGTACTGGGACATTGTAGAACGCTCGGTACAAGCGAGGCCGGCTGAGGCTCGGTTGGGTGGTGATCCTAGCATCGCAAACAAAGTTCGGGCCTTCCTGTTCGTGCGACATTATAAAAACGGCGAATGGGAGGATAAGATAGAGGTTTGTCTTCCCATTTAATGGCGAGCTTTGTATTTACTCTGCTGTATCTAAGATAGTAGCCGGACAACCTCTGTGGGCACGACTGTTTTACCTTGTTCGCACGGGCCACATCCAGGAAGCTTTACGCGAAGCTTTACAACTCCAACAGGCAATCGAACACCGGGAAGCTAGCTTCGTGAACCACTTTAGGACATGGATTGAATCACCTGAACGAAAGCGCGTTCTTCATATACTGCTTGCTGCTCTCCAGGTCACTAATCAATGTTGCCGATCCTTCCAGATTACCGAAACCCCATCGGGACCATTTGCAAGCTATCTATAATGCCCACATGCTGCACTCAGCTACTGCCGATCCTTTTAAGCTGGCCTTATACAAGCTAATGGGCAAACTTGAACCATCCCGGAGAAGTGTCCCACACGTGACCACGACAACGGAAGATTGGATCTGGTTCCAGCTTGCGATGGTTATTATTCTATGTTTTAACTACGGATCAGAACTTACACTATCGTCCTTAGGTTGACGAGGATGAAGATGGTGGTCTACGGGCTCTTGCTCAAGTGCTTCTGGGTTACGGGGAACGCCACTTTGATGGTCTGCCCAAGCATCAAGGGTCCAGAAGAGGTGTTTGGGCTGGTGTGCTCCTTATGTGTGGTCAGTTCGAGCGGGTGTGTAGGCCAGGATTTTCTTTTATCCTTAGTACTCACTGCATTCATAGGCCGTGGCGGCGTTGTGGGAACATGAGGACACCGAAGTGGAAGCCGTACATCTTGCTATCGCTCTCGCATATCACGGTCTACTCCGTGTTCCATCGCGCGCGGAGACCTCCGATATGACACCCTGTACGAGTCTTACCTCAGTTTTCTTTTTACACCTAATAATCTTCTTCAAAGTATCTATATCTCCCCTCTCCCCCCCCGCGCTCAGCTTGCCCACTCTACTATGGCGCTACGTACGACAGTTCGTGAAGATAGATGCCAAAGAGGCTCTCCAATATGTCTGTTGTGTAGGCCTCGCTGCTGACCAAGGCGATGGTGTAGGCAAAGAACAAATTGAAAATGCTTGGGAGCTTGTTAGGCGGATCATTGTTTTGGGCAACAGTGGACCTGGTTGGGAAGAACTTGTTGGAGGATTCAGACCGGACGGGTCAAGATTCGTCAGTGTTTTTTATCTAATGCCTGTCGACATTATTTTTCACATTTGTATAGAGCGGTGTTATTGAACAGGGGGCGACATTATTACAACTCAAAGACAACAAACAATTTAATGAGCAGATTCTGGTTCGGGCAGCAAAGCACTCTGAGGAGAACGACCGAATTTCAGAGGCCATCAAACTGTACAACCTCGCTGAAGATTACTCCACTGTCATATCATGCCTTGCCCAGGCCTTAGGCAACACCATTACCCAGCCTAGTCCAGACGAGAAGGCTCGTGCCATTGAAAAGACTGCAACTGAGATCTTGAGACACTACGAAAGATTGAATAGGGCCGTTGGAAAGGATCGGGATGCTGTCATTAGGTTGCTGAGAATTCGAGAGGCGATGGATGCAAAGAATGCAGGCCGACCCGAGGTCGCTCTTGACGTTGGTTCCCATTTCATTAATCGGGATTGTGGGCTTATCTTTTATATGTAGGTCATGGAATCAACAGAACTGATTCCTCTCAGTGGAGATGTCGCAAAAATCACAAGGCGAGCAGAAGAATTCAAAGACTTGCATGAATCTTTGCAACGCAGCCTACAAATATATCTTCCGCTCACTATGGATGCACTTGTGGGTGTGCATCAAAAAGTGAAGCAATCCGTCATTGCAGATGCTACCCGACAGATGGTCAGTAACTTTGCCATCATCGGGAATGGAATCGTATTCATATATTATATTTGCTACATCTAGACACTTGCGACAGCAAGGAAAAAGTCGAGGTCTCTCATGATCTTTGCTGGTATGCTGAAATATCGTATGTCACCCGACGTTTATTCATACCTCGCCCGGCTCGACGTCGAGATCGCTTTGTAACTATCTTATGTACTAGGCTGCTTACTGCATTTGGGTTATAATTCTCTGAGACCTCCAAAGCTAGATTTAGAATCATCGCTGGGTCGAGATAAACTCTGCTTCTATGTCCTCGTCACTAGCTTGCTCGGCGGCCTCAAGTTCCCCGTCGGCGTCTTGGCCAGCAGTCTCTTCGACCTTGGGTCGTTTATTAGATTTTCGGCACTACAGGAAAACATCGATAAGGTTCTTCGGGACAATGCATAAAAGTGATCATTACATGATAGACAGCAGTCCAGTAACCACCCCAATACATTGCACCCAAGGCACGTGTGAAGGCTTCGTCTTCGTCGACAAGCGGGCCTGGAGGAAGAAATTGTGACACATAATTTGGTCCTGGAGCAGGCGAAGGATGTGACGGAGGGCCAAGGGACGGATTATAGGATGGTACAAAAGTATCAAAATCTAGGGGCGTAGAGTCTTCTTGATCGTTACTGTCATGGACGTCCTCTGGTCCAGGAGTAGACGTCAGTGCCAAGTCCTCGGCCTTGGACTCCGTTGTCATAGGTGGGATATTATACCATCTATCAAATTTGTGTATATCAATCAAAGCACAGTAAAGATGGTGGCCAGGTCTACAATGCTTACAGAGAAGATTTATGCACTGGTTCCATTTTCCAACCTTTTTCGGGGCCATTGTAGGCCTCGTATTCCTCAGTAGCAGCATCCCATGCAGCGATAAGGGCGGAGTCGTCCCAGATGTCTTCGTGGGTCAATTGTCGACCTTCGACCTGAGCGGTGGTATCGTCTGCCCCTTCCGAAACAAGAATAGTGCTTTTGGACATTCGTTGATGTGAAGGCTGTTTAGCAGACCATTTCCGTTTTTTGTTTGGTGGAGGCCTGGAACTGGAAGACGGAATTTCTGGTTTGTATGGAAGAGTTATATCATCATACGATATCACTGGCCTCATCACAGTACATAACGAACTGCGAGAAAAGAAACTAAACCAAATATTCGTATGGTTTGTCCAATCATCACCAAACAGGTTCCTCTTCTGCCCAACCACCCTTGTCTCTAATCCCAGAGCTCCCAAGTTTAGTTTTGCCTCTAGATTTACGACCGCCCAATTCCTTATACATTGTTCGCATCTCTAACTTGTTGGGTTTAGTGATGTGTGCTTCCTGTCTCCACTGCTCCTCTTTCAATTCACGAGGTGTCTGATAACCCGATATCGATGGTGAGGAGTATTCTGAACCACGCGAGAAATTATGGAGAGTCGGAGAGCGATCGCCGCCGAATCTTAGATGAGTAACACGCTGTGGAGGATGATGCTCAGCGTCAAACCAAGTAAGGATGCAACTTACCCAATTCTGTTTTGACTCTCGTTTTGTCCATTTCCCTGGAGGTAAGCTATCATCATGAAAACTTTCCCTTCTATAATGCTGGAACCAGACTGATAGATCAAGCATTATAAAGGTGCAAATTGTGCGTGAGGAGCGCAAATAATTACCATAATTAATTGTCTGACTCCTATTCCACTTTCTTGAAACTAGGGCACATCTTGCCAGATCCCGAATGGGTAAATAAGCAAATATTCGTTGATTGATCTCGGTAGGCAATGCTTTCAAAAGGTCGCGTCGAGACGAGAGGTGTAGAGGCCGGGGTAGGGGTCGTGAAGAAGCCCCACGAACCGGAGAGGATGGACGAGTGCGATCTGGTGTACCTGGAAGCGAAATCTAGACGACGAGTTTAGTGACATGGGGAGATTGTTTTTTTATTTTAAAAAGGGATAAAACTTACGACATTGACGAGATCATCGTCCGAGTCGTCTTTGTCCAATAGGGACTGTGAATCCACAACTGCTGTGGATCGCAGTACGCCCTGAAGTAAACTCATGATGGATGTTTTTGCAAGTGACAATATTACAAATCCATTCATGATATGCTTAAACACCTACAAATAACATCCAAACACCCCGCGCGTACGATACAATTTCATCCGCTCCCAACTTGCTCTCTCCAAATATCCGGTCGACAAACGTAATAGGAACCTCACCCACTGTATACCCAAGTGCCCGTGCTCTCACCATCATTTCCATTTGAAAGACATAGCCCTTTGACTGCGTGACAGTGATGATATGGCGCAGAACAGCAACGCGGTACAGCCTACGTATCTTCAACATCAGTCTAGGTAACAGTCATCGTTTTTACTCGTACCGGAAGCTGCCCGTTAGATCACTGACTCCCGGGTTCAACACCGTATCAGCTAAAAAGTTTGCCCCTCTGGACACCAACTTGCGTCGTAAATCCCAACCATGCACTCCACCAGGCGTCGCATCAGCCAGATAAGGTGTCGATGTGGCGCGATAACGGGTTCCAGTCACAATGTCAAGATTGTGTGCCTTCTGTAGTCTACCACTGTGATGAGTATCCGTGAATCAAGTCGAACCTGCGACCGCACCGAATAAATTGGGGAATAAATTTTGGCTAGGCGGGGGTTAGGAATGAAATGCTGCGAAGGAAACAGCACCAACATGATGGGAAAAATCTGCATCCATGATAATCACGAAATCTCCTGTACAAAAGCTCAATCCATGAATATATGCGGTCCTACCAACGCAATCATAAGGGACAACATATATCCAAGTTACAAAACTCGCACCCCAAACCCAGTTTCCCTGAACGAGGCTTCAGAATCTGCAACAACAATTAAGAAACCAATTGATAATCTTAGAGAAGCCCTGGAAGACCAACTATTTTATCGTCTCCATACACGGCTGCAAGCTGTATAGCAATTTCCTGTGTACCATCAGGACTCGCATCATCCACAACAATCACCTCCCATGCAAGCTGTCTAGGATCTTGTACATGAGTTCACTTCGCACCGAGTAGACCCCAATTAGGATGTGACGTACTGTTCATTGAAGACTTTGGCTAGCAACCAAACAATTACGGGAAGGTTTTTCCGCTCGTTGTATGTTGGAAGAATGACGGAGTATTTGTGAGTGTCTGAGGTGGAAAATTGACCTTGCATGTTCAAAGACGCACTGCTTTCGAAGGGGTTCATCAAACAGTGGACCGTCGTCATTGAGAGCGGCCATCATAGTTCGGTAACTCCCGAATCAAACAGACGCACACTATTACCTGCAAGATTTCCAACATCTAGTACTGACATCGATTCTCTACTGATTCCCCGCACGCGATATAGCATGACGGTGAGTGCTATCATGCTAGTCGTACTTCTAGTTATCCGTAAGGAGCATCCCGCAGCGAGACTAGCTCAAAGATTTGGATGGATGGATTTATCTTCACGGGATGTTATTGTCACCGTTCAGTAGGATAAGAATGATTGCGGGTGCTCTACGAGCGGATTATGATTATAAGAAGCTGAGACTGTAATCTTCTAGGAATCCAACTTTAAACAATTCGTGGAGGTCGGAAGAGGTACGCTGGCATCCACCCTATGTTGTTATATACACGGTTAACACTGGCAAACTCATAGCTGTACTCCTGAAATCAGGACCTTGCTCAGGGAAGATCGCTATCATTGCTGAAATCATCGATCACAATCGCGTATGCCAATTCGCTTTCATGATTGCTTCATCATTAAATTCTCTTGACCATAGGTTATTGTTGATGGCCCAACGACATCAGTTCCTCGTCAACCCTTCCCTTTCAAACATCTTACACTCACACCTTTGAAGCTCGCTAAGTTACCTCGCGGTGCCGGGACGGGTACCATTAAAAAACAGGTCGAAAAAGAGGCCCTCGTAGAGAAGTGGGATAAGTCGAGTTGGGCACAGAAGCGAGCGGCGACCGACAAACGGCGATCATTGAACGACTTTGGCCGGTTTAGTGTGATGTTGGCGAAGAAGCAGCGGAGAGACATTGTTCGGAAAACACTTGCCAAGGCGGAGAAGGCATAGTTGCTGTGGATACATTACAGTAATATTTGAGTTGAAATGCTCTCCACCTGAATTAGTACATAAGGTGTTTAAGCATGACCAAAGTATTTCAAGCTTTTGCACAGTACCACGACGTGCCCTGGACGTGCCATGGATACTGCTATGAACGATGCACGAAACATCTTTCGCCTGCCGACTCTGGCACCACCACTGTTTACAGCGTCAGTTGAGTCTTATGATGTCCATCGCTCGCATAGTACCCCTCTTATCATCGACGACGGTTCTACTACTCTGCGTTGGGGTTTCTCTACCTCATCTACGCCCCAGTCTGGCACCAACGCCGTAGCAAAGTACAAGGAACGTCGAAATAACAAACCTCTCCTTCTATTCGGCGAATGCATTGATTCAGAGAGTGGCGCAAGGGGCCAAGCCAAGACGCCTTGGGAGGGTGATGTACTATTGAATTTTGACGCTTTGGTGTGTATCGGGTCTACATTGTGCTATGCACTGCAAGGACAAACGCAATAACCTACCGTCGAGACGTAGGAAAACGCACTCGATTATGCTTTCGTGAGGTTGGGAATCGACTCCCCATCTGTGAACCACCCAATCCTTATGACTGAGAGATTGTGCACGCCTTTACATTCCCGAGCACGTGCGTTCTGTTGTTTCCTCTCTGGCTTTTGCACATTGACAGTTAGTAAACCAGTAACCTCGGAGCTCATGTTTGAATTGTACTCTGTGCCATCATTGGCATATTGTGTCGATGGAATGATGTCTTTTTATCACAACAATCTCCCGTCGGAAGCTCCTTTCGTGTCCGATGGTCTTGTTGTATCATTTAACACCGCTTCAACATCCGTCATTCCTGTGCTAGGTGGGAAAGGCATTATGAGCCATGCAAAACGGTAAGTTGAAAATCCCAGGTAGGAAGTTCATGCTTGAATCTTCCCAGGATTCCGTGGGGGGCTTCACAGTCATCTGAGTATCTGCTGAAACTCATCCAACTGAAATATTCAAACTTCCCAACCCGCGTGACAGCTTCCCAATCAAATGTAATAGTCCTGGACTCACCATGGATGCATAACTAATGTTCACATTCCTTTTCTCCCTCAGTGGATGTTACAGAACCTTTGCGAATTTACTACTGATTATCAGGCACTTCTTCGTACCCTTAAGGATCCACTCAAGTTGCGGGAAATTGAGTGTATCGTCCAGTTCCCCTTCGCGTTACCTGTGTTGGAGGAGAAAACGGAGGAAGAGCTTGTCAAGATTGCAGAGAGGAGGAAGGAACAGGGAAGAAAGCTACAGGAATTGGCTGCGAAGACCAGGATGGAAAAGGTATGTTAATATATGTGTTCACCACAGTATCCTGGTTAAGGTGTAAAATGCAGCTTGTGCAAAAGGAGAATGATCTTCAATACCTACTGGATCTTAGGGAAGGACGGGGGCAGGACGGAAAGAGAGAGTGGATGGTACGTTGTAACTCTTTGGAAGCTCTGCTCCACTCACAATGATGCAGAACAAATTACAGGAAGAAGGATTCGATGACGATGGAGCATTGGATGAGGCCGTAAAGAAGCTTGAAGCCGATGTCAAAAAGGCGCGGAAAAAGGAAGCAGATGGAGAGGATACTGTAGTACGATCCTTCGCCTGTGTTGCATCCAAGGCCAACCCGCTCGTTTACAGGAAGAACCTTCGTTCCCGCTAGTGGACGTCCCTGATGCAGATGTTGGTCCTTCTGTTCATTCTTTCCTCTATGCTATACGTCATTCTTTCTTCCCACCTAGCTCGACGAAGAAGGCTTGAAAGAGAAGAAAAAGCAGAAATTACTAAAAGCTGGTTTCGAGTCGCGAGCCCGTGCCAGGCGTGAAAAAGAGAGAGAAAGGGAGGAAAGGGAGAGAGAAGAAAAGAAGGAAGAAGAAGAAAGGGAGATGGATCTTGTTGGGTGGTCCAAAAAAATGAAACAGGAACAGGAAGTTCGTATATATTAATTTTACTTTTACTGCTGTACATTCTTACACTTTGCAATAGGTGCTGATGAACAGGATCAAGGAACGAGCTCGAAGGAAGGCTGCATTGGGAGATCGAAAAAGTGCCGCCGCGCAGGCAAGGATGAAAAGCATCGCAAATTTAGCAGCCGACGATCGTGTGTCCAAGAAAAAGAGAAAGGGTGGCGGTGGTAATCTAATTGCCTACGTGCAGTCTAGTTCTGCCTGACGAGGTCACAATAGAGGATTTATTCGGGGCTGACGACGCAGATTGGGCGATTTATCGCAAGATTGTAAGCACAATTGCCTCCGTATTCAGCGAGTCATTCTTAATAACCAACCTCCAGAATACCGCTGCTGTGTCATCTGACGAGGAAGAAGACCTAAATCAGCTCCAAATGGTCGAACAAAAACTACTGAGCTACGATCCTACCTTTACCAACGAACATACGCATGCTTCCATCACATCTCAACGCTCGGCTCTCATTTCAGCCTTCAGGCCTTTGTATAAAGAAGGAGATATAGAAGGTATATACCCCTGGACGTGTAGTTGTGCATCTGACATAGATCCCCCTGTAGGCAGCATGCGAATACATCTGAATACAGAGCGATGGAGAGTGTGCGAGGCGTGGTTCTCACCAGGGATGGCAGGGGTTGATACCGCTGGGCTCGGGGAAGTGATACAGAATATTATTACAAGATTTCCTGATTCTGAGAAGGGTCGGCTAGTCAAAGTCCGTGTTTAGTTTGACTGCTGGGACCGTTTTAACTCACGTTTTGTCCAACCGTGCGTTTAGAACATATTTCTAACTGGATCGCCCTCCAAACTTCCAGGGCTCACTGCACGTCTCCACGCAACGCTGCGTCCAATTCTTCCTCCCGAGATACCGATCACAGTAATGCGCGCGGCAGATGCAGCGCTGGACGCCTGGAAAGGAATGGCCGACTTCAGCACCACGCCAGAGTTCAAGACATTCGGAGTGTCACGAGAAGAATACGAAGAAAACGGCGGAGAAAAGATCAAGAGATGGTGGGGAGGAAATTGGAATGGGGGGTTACCACTTCCTTGACACCTGCAAGTAAAAGCTTGGTCTGATGTCGACTTTCATTGATGTCTGCCATCCATTGCGGGTGTATTAAGATGTGACAAAAAACTAAGGGTGAGAAAATATGTACAAAACACAACAAATTAATGAGGATATGAAAGGGGCACCAACTGCAGGAAATATGTGTCGAAAGTGCAATCGAAGGCGTGCCCAGTACTACCACGCCCATACATACAATGCGGCCAATGGTCCCAAATAAAAGAGCCCATTACTCAACAACACGAGCCTTGAGATGTTTGTGCAGTAGGCTGATTAACTCGGACTGAGCTGTCCGTTGTAGACGTTCCCTGTGGGCCTGTTCCGTCTGCTTGGGAGTCGATGAGGCGAGTCTTGATATCCCTTGAGCTCGCAACTTCAGTGAACAACAAGCCGGTCAACTTGAGCTGAAACCCACCTTGCTAGTGTGAAGAAAGCCTCTTCCACGCCTTCGTTGACCTTTGCAGAAGTCTCCATGAATTTGATGCCAAATTCATTGGCCAGCTCCCGCCCTTGTTCCTCGGTTACAGCTTTCTTGTCTATCCAATCTGATTTGTTTCCAATTAAGATCTTGTTGACGCCTTCCGAGGCATGTTGCTCAATATTGCTATGCCAACTACGGATATCTGAATAGGGACGTGGCATGGTAACATAATTGAGGTGCATTAGGATAGCGACATACTGTTGAATGAACGCTCATCAGTGACATCGTATACCAACAGAATCCCCATCGCCCCGCGATAGTAGGCCGTTGTTATGGTTCTAAATCGTTCCTGCCCAGCTGTGTCCCACTTCGAAATATTGTAAGAGGTGTGGTGGGGCATCACGGATTAAAACAACGCACAATCTGTAGTTTGATTCGTTTCCCATCCAGTTCGATAGTACGGATCTTAAAGTCAATGCCGATTGTGGTGATGAACGACGGTGTCCATGCATCATCGCAGAAGCGCAGCAAGAGGCATGACTTCCCAACACCTAGCAGATGATCACGAATTCAGTAAGAAAATTAATGAGTGAGGGTAGCGCACACCAGAATCGCCAATAAGAAGAAGCTGGAAAACGATGAATGTTAGCGCCAGGGAAATGAATAGGAAGGGCTACCTTGATAAGAAAGTCGTAATGAGGAGGCGGCATGTTGACTATTGGTTTGAAGAGAAAGGCTACGACAACTTGACAACAGGAGCCCAGCCTTGGTGTTTCGACTCCGCTAATTACCATCCACGTGACTGTACTTTCTAATAACTCAGAACTCAAGAGGGACCAACTGATAACAGAGGAAGAGGAGAAAAGAAAGATTGCGTGTGGTAATTACACTAGATGAAAGGGCATTTAGAAGGTAGAAGCAACCATGTAGGTCCTACACCAGTAGTAATGTGTGTGTTTCTACCCACGAGCACTCAAGTTATTGATATTTCTCTTTGTAGATCCAGGCAAGTCCAATGTCACTTTGCCCTTGCGCTACCTTGAAGTACAACAATCATACATGATCCCGGAAATACAATACCACAACTATAAGGAACTCACCGCGGCACGATACCACTTTGCTGCCTCCCTACGATCCCTCTTGCACCCTTTTCCATTAGCAAGGCAGAAGGCGAGATCACTCTGGGCATCCGGATCCCCGAGCCTGGCTGCCACAGTGTAATAACTCTGCTCTGTATGGAATTAGCCGCTCAGCAACCTAGAACTCATACATACCACAGCCATCTTCTGATCTTTAGTCACACCCCATCCCTGGAAGAAACACTGTCCAACTTCATAGATAGCAAGGACAAGTTCTGTCTGCAGACGACGTGAGGTTGGCGAACGATCGGAAACAGGGACACATACTTGGATTGCATTGGAATCGATGCCCCCTCCAGCCCTGGTATATTCTAAATCTTCAACAGCGCTCTCAGCAGCTCGAGTGAGCCACTTGAAAGCAATTTTCTCATTCTTCTCGCATCCCCACCCATGTCTCAATGCTAGTCCCCACATCAGCATGCCGATGCCACATCCTCCACTCTCCTTAGCGCTTTTCTCAAAGCATATTGCAGATTCTTTCAACCGGTTAGCCTCATGATGCTGAATACCCTGCTGTAGGTAATCCTGAGCAGTTGGGGTATCCAGACTCGAGATGGGCGGGGCCGAAACCTGAGCTGGAGATGACTGCACAACCTGGTCAGAGGGTGAGGGGACTTGAAAATGGTCGCGCAACTCCCCCGTGGGAGACGAACTGGTGCTATCAAGCTGGTAGAATGAATAATTAGAGTACAAACTAACGGGGGAACTCATCCGTAAGGACGCCGGTCGCCTTAGCAGACTTAGGGACGCAGTAGCCGTTGGTTGCGGCGCAAGGCTTAAATTACTTGCGGGGGTTGTGACCTGTCGGGAAGATGATATATGGGGTGAACTAGGAGTGTGGTGTGTTATACTCTGGGATGGTGCGCGTCTCATATTTCGCTCCAAGACGCGGCGTTTCTGCTGGTCGTCTTGTAGAGTGGAGGATAACAGTGGACGCACAGGCCGAGAAAAGTTATACCCCGTAGGACCCATAATAGGCATCCTTCCCGCTCGAGTATACTCTGTGGTCTCGACTGGAGCATTTGGTGATGACACGACAACTGTCGGGACAGGCGCATTGGATGAAAAGGATGGGGATGGGTGGCGTTGCGAATAGTACGTAGGATTCGAGTCCGGAGTGATGTCCTCCGAGGTTTCCGTGTATTCCCTTCCATCTCTTGCAGTGCGAGATGTCGTGGCAGATTGCCACGATTCCCGCAGAGCTGGTCCAGTGGCATTCGAATAAAAGCTTTCATCATCATCATGCTGGTGAAGCTCTAGGTCCACAACTCTAGAGTCGATAGATGTCCTGGTAGAGCTAAGATAAAACTCGGAGTTGTCACCGTTCGAAGAAGCAGTCGCTGTTGAGTCCCTCGCAAAATGGCCATGAAGCAGTGGCGAGGCAGGCGACAGCTGGTGATGTGGTAATGGATATTGTGTGTGGGAGAATTGTCCAGGGATATGAGTCGTTCGTGCGGAAGTTCGACGAACAAGAGAATCAAGAGGAGACTCTGGAGAGTGGGATTTAAAGGCAGGGGCAGCCGTCATCGCGTTATCAGGTAAAGTTACTCAGTAGCTCAGTCATTGTCATCAACAACCATCAAGCGAACAAGATCTATAAATGAGTATCACTATGTAGCTCTATAGTCCCACTCTCCTTCTCGGCGTTTGTGTCACCCGCAATCCTGCCCCAATGCCAGAGTGCCTAGGCGTTCCTGGAACAATGATCTTTGAGGCACTACCACTTGCGGCCTTGATCGCCAGTGCATCGTCTGCGGCTTGTTTCGCAGTACTAACGAACGTGAGTTCAGATTATTCACAAGCCAACTGTGACTACTCTACTTACGCTTCTCGTTGCTGGGCTATCTCTGTCTCCAGCTCAGCGCGCTTGGAGAACTCGCGGTCGGCTTGGCGGCGATTTCCCCGTTCGTCAAAGTTCTTCTCCTTGACCGAGTAGAACACAGATCCAAGTTCAGCTAAACATTACTATAGCATCACGAATTTCGCAGAGGACTGTCTCCACTTACCGAGCCAGTATGCATCAATGGCTGTTACTTGTGTCATGTACTCCTTCGACGTCAGAATCAACTCATGATATACAACATAAGTGGGGGTATCTACGCGATACAATTAGCAAATGTCGTAATTATGAACCTTGACACCTACATCCAAGTCCATACAAGGCGCTCGTAGGATGGAGATGTGTGGGGAGGCCAGATCGAATGTTGACGAACTCTCCGATACCTTTGACTCTTGCTGCCTGGTGGAAATACCCTGCAGTGATCGCTTTCCTGCATAGCAAGATTTGTGTCAACATAACGATTGAATTTGACCATACCGCGCCATACCTCAGCACATCAAAGTCAGTTCCCGCTGAGATTAGGTCCAGTTTTTGGAATTTCATAATGTCTTCTAATTGCACGCGTACTTCTCGGGCCTTCCTCAGAAGTTTGGGATGCAGAAAGTGTCGCATAGCCCATTCATCGCGAAACCTGTGAACTTCGATGAACAGATATCAACGTGCACAGAGAAAGAATACAACAAACCCATGACTCTTCCACTGATTGAAGACGTTCAGCAAAGTCAGATGGTCACTTTCAGGGACATTGAATTTCTCCCTCGCAGCGTCAGCTTCTTCCATCCTCTCTTTAGGTCTGTAAAAGACGCTTGGCACAGAGAGCATCGATACAATTGTCAGCATCTCGGCAGAGCACTTGTATTCCACAGAGGCAATCAGCATTTTAGCCATAGAAGGTTCCATTGGGAATTCGGACATCTTTCGCCCAGTGGGTGTCAAGTCACCAACGTTGTCCAATGCACCAAGTACCCAAAGCTGGTACATGGAATTTAAAATATTCGCCTATGGCTTTATGTGAGTGAAAGCAAGAAAGAGGACTGATCATCAGACCTGGGGTGGAGGATCCATGAAATCAAATTCCAGCAAATTCTTCACCCCCAATGACTTTAACAGCAACACAGTGTTGGCCAAATTCGTCCTCTGGATTTCAGGAATGGTATTTTCAAATAATTCGTTCCGGAACGCCATCTCCGTATATAAGCGATAGCAGAACCTAGGGAACAAGTTATCTAGATTTATGATACAAATCATCAACGTGGCTTACCCATTCCCAGTACGTCCTGCGCGACCAGTCCGCTGGTTTGCATTTGCCTGGCTGATAGGCGTAATCTGCAGTGCGTCCATACCGACTTTCGGGTTGTAAACTTTGAGCTTGGAGTATCCCGCGTCTACGACATAAAGAATGCCGTCGACTGTATTGCAGTGAATGAGTATGAACCATCAAATGGGGTTCTAGCACGGACCAGTCAAGGACGTCTCGGCAATATTTGTTGCCACAATGACCTTCCGTCGACCGTCACTAGTAGCGTCAAAGATTTTGGCTTGCAAGTCTGCAGGCATCTGGGAGTAGATCGGGAGCACAGCCAACGGCGGAGGGTCATCTAGTTGAGACAGCCTTTCTAAATTACTGTCAGACACCTTGTACCGTTGACGTTGTCACACGAACCTTGTATAACCTGGCAGGTTATTTCAATATCTTCCTGCCCTGTCATGAACACTAGGATGTCCCCTGGTGGAAGCGAAAGATGGATCTGAAGCACCTGCTTCACCGCACTATCTACGTAGTCCTCACAGGGCGACTTTGAGTGAAATATCTCTACCGGGAAAGTTCGCCCGGGAATGGTGTATGTAGGCGCATTACCGTAAAACGAGGAAAACTGAAGAGGCAAGACAGTGAGACGATTCCCAGAATTTGACAAGGCTTACCTTCTCGGCATTCATCGTGGCGGACGTGACAATCAGTTTCAGGTCCCTCCGACGCGACAGAACTGAACTCCAATGTTGTTAGAAGCTCGGAACAAGGACGGATAACCAACGTACCCTTCCGGAGGAGCCCCATCAAGACGTCAGTGCTAAGGGAACGTTCATGGGCCTCATCAAGGATGACAACACTATATCTGTCCAAATCGCCCTCGTTCAACGATTCACGTAGAAGGACGCCGTCAGTCATGTCTACCAAACAACAGTCAAAAGGTATCAACATTTCCAGCTAAAGTGCAGGCGTACATTTGATCTTCGTCTCCGCCGTTGTGCAATCTTCGAAGCGAATGGCATACCCGACGGTGGAACCTAATTTGCACTGCAACACAATCTATCAGTACATCCTTCGCTGAGACAAAAATATTTGATCAAACCTCCATTTCCTCGCTGACACGCTTGGCTACAGACATAGCAGCCACACGCCGAGGTTGGGTGCATCCAACTAGGCCGAAAGCGCAGTATCCGTCCTCGTACAGGAATTGGGCAAGCTGAGTAGTCTTTCCCGAACCAGTTTCCCCTACCACAATAACGACTGGGGTAATAATGATTAGCCCAACAGATCTGAGACCGCTTGAAGCCGTCACACCTTGATTCTCTCGGACGACTTTCATCAATTCTTCACGGCAGGCGAAGGCAGGTAAATATTCCCGTTGCTCTTTCAGTGTCCTAGTCCTGGCAAAGGAGCTCACACCAGAGGACGTCTTCAAATGCGATGCAAATTTCGAATCACCCTTGTAATCTTCCTTTTCCCCTTTGGACGTCTGTGCCTTCTTCTCTGCTTCGGCTTAATATGATAAAGGAAAACAAAAACTATGTGAATGTCCAAATCTGACGAAAAAGGACACAAGCGAGACAATGATCACGCACCCTCGGCTTCAGCCTCTTCATCTTTGACACCCATAATATTACCTAGAGATGTACCACCAAGCGCGGCAAGTTTCGCGGCTGCTTTCGCTCTCTCCGCTTGTTCTCTCTTCTCTTTTACAAGAGCGCTGCCCTTCTTGGAGAACACAGCCATATCGCTGGACATATCGCGTATCGGGTTTATGGGATCAAGTTGTCTGGTGAATACAGTACGACCATCCAAGAACGGTGGCTTGATATCATGTACCATGACATGTACAGTCGATTCAGACTCATCCTCGAAGTCCAGGTCGACTGTTTTCCGCGTTGCAACGCCGGACGTTAACATACGGTTGGCTTCCCACAGGTCATTGTCTGCGTTCTATCGGATAATTCTTCATATCATGATTCAATGAAATAACCAAATTACTTACGTATTGGGCTTGTCTTGCTGATATTTTTCTCTGCTATGGAGTAAGAATTGACCCTTCTTCACAACCATTATACTTACCACTTGCTTTGTGGCAATCTCAGCGTCTTTGAGTGCACTCAAATCTTCATATTTTGCCAAAGGGTTATGTTCCTCGTCTCCCGCAACACCACCCTCCTCAGCCCCTGTGTACCAGTCGCGATCCAACTTAACTTGTTCTTCCTCCCACTCCCTGGCATCAATCCCCAATGCGCCATCATCTCCATCATCTCCATCTGGACTGCCCCCTCTTGCAACCCTTGGAGTTGGAGCGTCCCATAGCCGATTCCTTGCTCCGCCCAATCCCGAACCGTCTTCTCCACGCGAGCCTCGAGGAGTTGACTCCCACCCAACATTTGGAACGCGAACGCTCGGTGCATCACCCGTGCCCCGGACTGATCGCGGGGTCGAGTCCCAGCTAGGTGGATCCCGACGTGCTTGGTTCCATCCCCTGTCTCGATTTGAGCGTCTCTGGAAGTCACCTAACCCTTTAGGCGCATCGCCCCAACGCTCCTTGACAGCAGTTATTCCCTCTTCAATCAAAATTAGATAGACCGCCAAAAAGAACGACTTGAACTGACCTCGTTGTTTATCTCTGTTCCTCCGATGTTCTTCCAATCTTTTCCGGCTAACTTCCGACAAGCCACCAGGATGGGAAGGTGTTTCCTCACCTCGCTGCCTCGGGTTGCTGACACGAGAAGCAGGTAAACTTGGAACTATAAAAACAATTAGGAATAGAGTATGAATGCTGTTCCGAAAGTTCGTACTTTTAAAAACGGCATCGTCGTGGTCGTCCAACCTCGGCTTCTTCCTACTTCGTTCGTCATTGATATTGTCATGAGATGCAGCGACTCTCTTCTCCTGCGCTAGCTTGTCAAGTCCCAGTAAGGAAGGTCTGGGAGTTGGAGGCTCGATCGGTTTCACAGGCTGCCGGAATGTATGTCGCTGAGTGATAGAAATGGAAAAGAAATGAGTGAACATCTCATAGACGGCAGGAAAATTAGTACCCTGTCCTTGCGCATAAGACCGCCCGGCCGAGCCGGCTCTGGTTCCAGGACGTCGCTATCGTGAACAGTGATGCCTTGGACTGGATGTGGAGCTATACCAGTAGACTCCTGCTTTGCGTGCAACAATATGTCCGTGTGCAGTTCTGCGAGAAACGAATCGTTGAACTTTCCAAACGCTCTGGCCGCTAAAACAAGTTGTCAGCGACCGGCAGTGGGTTGTCAATTAGTATGATCCATACCTTTCGTGAAGTCGTCCAAAGAGTTCGTTTTCGCGATGTCGCTGACTCTCTGAGCAAGAAGGTCATTCGGGACAATGATGTTAAGGGCTCTGGAAAGTTTTATAGCCAACTGGTGGATGAACTCATCATTTTCATGGTCAGAAGTTGCCATGCCCAGCCTGAGAGGCCAAATCGGAGTGTCCAACACACTAGAATGTCTCCGAGCCTCGGCGCTGTTTGGCAATGGCCTTGGCCACACAACAGATCAATCAATCCACCACGATGGACTCGGAGTTTGTTTTGCTCTGAGTACTAGCTCACAAGTGCTAAGTCTGTTCAACAGCCTGGTGTGTGTTCTATTCTAGCATTTACAAGGGCTCAGGTGAGACCTTTCTTCAGCTGGACGAGATCGCCAATCATTCATTCTGAATCTGCGGCCATTCTCGTTTCGCAAGATTTAAGCGGCACATTCCAAGGAACAGTAACCAGAGGGCTTGGCCCCATCTTCCCCGTCTGCCGTCCAGTGAACTGCCACCAAGTTCCACGCCGTGTATAATGTACTTATGCAGGCACATGCTCGCCATCGGTATCATTGCTCACAAGGGCAAAGATGGGGTCCTCTCAGATATTGCCGTTTCCTGGATGTGGAGAGAAAGTATCGACAACAACCTTTGACAAAAATTTAGTCCCCACGACATCCAAGTCATAAAATGTCAGATAATGTGCTTTAAACCTGACACTTCATACCCAGCACGGAACAATTACACATATCGTTTAGTCCCCTTCAACTCCGCGTATGGATCTGTCTTTGGTGGTCTACCGTACCTTGGTTCTTCCTCCCCTACGAGAAGCGAATGTATAAGTTAAGGTCCCGAGAGGAAGCCAACACTCACTCAAGATATTAGCATAGATCTTGGACACCGCCTCGCTCCATACTTCCCTCCACATATGGACACCCCCGCCTTTGGCACCGTCTAATCCCCATTGCTGCGTAAAAGCTCGGACATCAAATCGTTTTCGCTGTGCATCAGTTACGTGCAGTATATCGAGATGGGCAGAAGTCGTAACTCCTGGCTGGGCACGGGCTTCGGCGTTATGTGTGTAAGACGACCCCGAGGCCGGTGGCTGCGGGAGAAGGAGGAGCACATAACGGTGATAAGGGGTTCCACGCTGTGGATGGGGAGGAATGTAGGGTGTGTGGGAGTTCAGGTCGGGGATGCGGGTCCGGTGAAGTGCAGAAAGTGGCACGTTGGGCCTAGATAAGAAGTTGGAATGATATGGAGCATGACGGCGGGAATGCCTACCTCAACCAGTGCAGAAAAGTGCTGAACGTTGCCTCGTCTTCATTTGGTACATCTGAACACTCGTCAACTTTGCAATCCGTAAATCCCGGTTTCCAGCACCGTCGACTCACCAAGGTCGACAAGGAGCATAGTGTAAAGCCTTGTATCAGTATGGAAAACGTTTGCATATAACTTGGGAGGCACAAGCGTCTGATTACGGTGTGTAGTTACTGGTCACACCACACCCCGGGAACCACATACCTGCTCTGGGGACAAAAATGTTCCCGGCTCAACCGCTATTTGCGCTTTTTTTGTCTTTTGCAACTCTTTGAGAGGTGTCCGTACGGTAACATGCAAGTCAATGGAAGGGTGCAACGCGGGAAGTGCATCTGGAACAACTTTCATTTGGTGTAAACGTTCCATCTTTCGTCGGCGCAAGTTAGCCAAAACACGAGAAACACAAAGAGATCTACGAACCAGCAAGTCAAGATCTCCATCTTTCCTCCATCTCTGTTCCATCAAATACCGGTGAACAGGTTTCTCCATGTCCGCTGAGCAAAAATATCAATAACAACTCTAGTCGAGATAATAAAAAAAACATGCCCATAGCGTTTGCGACCCTCCATCTAACCTCCGGCAAATTAACCTCGCTCTGTACTTGCAAAATGCGCAGCCTCTCCCTCATATTCTCCAAAGCTTCCTCATCCTCACGCGCCGCTTCTGCCATTGGCCCTCCCAACGCTAGGACCTGCGCCTCCTTTTCCGCAATTCGCGCCTGGAGCTCTGTAACCTCGTTGCATAGCCGCACACTGTCGGTACGAATTACCTTGAGCGCATGATCATACGCAGGTAATATGCCCTCTGCCAATGGCCGGTTCCATTTTCGGGGATTGGTGGCTGATATTTCTGGCCGACGTGGAGGGATTGGTTCCTTCCTGCGTCGACGGCGGCCCTGTGTAGTTGGGGCCGTATTACGTGGTTCTGCGGGCGATGGAACGAGGTTTGGGAGTATATTACCAGGACTCCCCTGTAGACTCACATTACCACGTCTCTGTAAGAAAGTAGCTGAGTTCTGAACTCGAACTCTGCGCAGGGCGAACATGAGTTCTACAAACTAAAAAATTGTGATCGTGTAATGTTGGCTTGTTTGATATCAACTTCCGTCTAAAACAGTACCAATCACAAACGAGTCTTGAGTCAAGCAAAAATATGCATAACAGCGGTGACAAACTCTACAGATCAAGCCTAGTCATCTACAGTATGAAGAACAGAACTAGAACTTCTACACTGGGACCAAAAAAAAAAAAAAGTGAAGGAAGCGAGGCAGCATTATATAGGGAGTGATGTGGCAAGACAAAGTTGACAAGGGATGAGTATATGTATGTAGTATAATATATAATGATGTATGATGGGATCGATCAATTGGGCAGCGCATAAAGTGTATGGTGATGACAAGCCATAGTCAGGGCAGTTATGAATGATAGCGAGAGCAGCAAACAGGGATTATGAAACAAGGCGGAGATGATAGCCGGCAGGTGACTCAAGTATCAACCAGGGGATGGAGCAATGGCGCCTTGAAGACCGGTTACGCAACAAGGTAGGTTGAGAACACTGATAGGGACCACGGGCAAGCATACAATGATACAGTCCGATCAAGCAATAACCGGAGTAAGAAACAATATACAGCAATAAAGATATCAGGCCGGCTGTGAAGATGTGGCGCCGGATAACAGGAGGGCTAGCTGGGATGCATGGGAACGGATTTAAAATGTGGACAAGGTAAAGGGACTGCGCGCCATTACGATAGGTGGATCTGGGTCGCGGGGAAACCGGTACTGGAAGGCTACAAGAGAGAGAGGCAGAGAGGCAGAGAAACATTTCAATAAACGCAAAGTAATGCAAGGGAAAAATAAGCACTAACCACCATCCCTCACAATGGGATTTTCTCTTCGTTGCCGTGCCGCCTGCTCCTCGCGCTCCATCTCAAGCTCAAAGGGAGCTTTTCCACCAGGTACAGGAGGTCTATAACCAACATTGACTGGCTCCTGCTTAGGTTCCCATCGACCTCCGCCAGTAGCTTTACAAAGGATACTGGAGCGTCGGAGAGGGTAAGAGTCAAGTTCGCCATAAGAGCGGTCAAGGTCAGGTGGAAGAGCGAGATGTGCGGTGCGGAGAGGGGTACGGCGAGCACTATTGAGACTAGAAGAACTGGGGGTGGCACGGAGAGAACGGGTTTTTCGGGCTATGGGATCAGCGTTTGTCAAAATGGAAGGGGGATCGGAGGCAAGCAGATTGGGGGGAGTAGATGCGAGAGAAGAGGTCCCACTGGTAACCGGAGAGATGGATAATGGGGACTTGAATATTGATACAGGGGAGGTCAGGATACGGGTGAGGGAAGGGCGTATCAAGTCGGGTGTGCGCGGAGTGGGAGAGCCATGAATTTGAGCGTGGCAATCATCACAAACGCGGGCTCTGATGATGGGAGATATTGGAGAGGCAAAGGAGGAAAGTGGGACATTGCGAGGAGGATGGAGGAAGGAGAGATTAGACGCGTCGAGAAGGGGAGTATCGCGTGAGGAACATGCTGCGCAGAATACGCCACCGCATTTGCGACAATGCTGAAAGGAAGAAATGAAAAGGGAGGAAAGGGAGATAAGCATGGTGGGCGTACATGTCTTCGTTCGACCAAGGAGAATCTTACGGAGCAGTAAAAGTTGTCGCATTGTGAAGCAAGGGAATCGGGCTTTTTGTAGTAAAATGAGAGTGAGAAGAAGAGGAAAAGAGGAAGAGTTGGGACAGACCTTCCAAAGATGTTTTGGTAAGAGAACGGCCAGGTGCTCGTTTGTACGCTCTGGGATACTGAAAAGGCTAGACGATGAGGAAGAGGGAGAGCATGGGGAGCTATGACTGAGAGAAGGTAATGGAGAGTAAGAAGAAACGGGGGATAGATTTGGAGATACCGGGGGAGCGGGACAAGGGATGGGGTGAGGAGGGCGCGAAGCGGAGAGAGCAGACATTTTTTGAGGAGGGTTGAATGAATTCGCAATAATTATATTCAAGCATCGTATGGGAATATCGTGGGAATATCTCCGTTGCGATGATCGAAGTAAGATCTCCCGATCTTCTAACGAAGTGCAACCGTTACCCCGAATCCCCTTCTCGTTCATCTCCGTCCCCTATCACGTATTCATGTCCATCCAACCTGTCGTAAATCCAATTTCACTCAAACTCATTCCATGTCTTTCTCCGTGCTCTGTACAACCAACCTATGGCCAGCCAATGTAAGACGGCATAAAATAAAAAAGAATATTTGAAATGTTCACGTGACAAAGTTTGATGTCCCTTTCGTTGACAAACAACCGTTGTACCGACCGTTCGGGCTCTCTCACGCTTCTGGTCAACCAAATCGCCTACTTCCTCTTCCGAACCTTCTTTTCGAGGCCATGGCATAATCTCACCTCCCTCCGTTTTTATTTTGTTCGTCGTTACTGGTAACTCTCGGCATCGTTGACTCCTTTGCCAAGCGACATCATCGCCTTCTCACAGGTTTCTCTCGACCCTGAGGTCCCTTTTTCAAATTTTGCGAATAGCGGGGTTTTCGAATATGGTTAAAACCTTCGGATTCCCGGGACGGAGGGGCTCTTTGGTCGGCATCTTTATTCCCTATTATGTGATAGTCTACCTATAAGGTTCACACCCGCCATCGGCCGCCGTGTGCCTACATATCCTGTCGTGCGACTTGTATAGTCTTGCCCGCTCCTCCAATAAGTAACTGACCCCGTTTAATGAGCGTCACGCGATCCCCAGTACACGTAATTCTATGCAGGCTCTCTATGCCTCGGCTTCCTCCTATTTATCTTAATACCAAAATAAAAATAAAATAAAAATAAAAAAACACTCGCACTCTTCTTATTGCGAGGAGAACCTTCAGGTGTCCAATGACGTGCATGTACCAACAAAACTCGTTTTCAACATGCATCAACGGTGCATTCACCGACTGGGACTAGCCAACTCAGAAGCGATTTATTAGATGAAACAGAAGACTGCACATCAGACCCCAGAAGGTACAAGGCCAGCTCGACGAAGATGGAAGGTAAGGAGAAAGAATTTGGTACCGAGGCCCATGACACGCTTGACATTTGTACGTCTGTGTCCCCATCGTTATCGATGAAGATATCCCGGATCCTGGAAATATGTAAGTAAAAGGAACCAGGGTGAGTGTCCGAATCGATATCGATCCGGATTATCGAACAGATATTCTCATAACGGCTCAATCGCATCGACATTTCAATGAAACTCATCCGTGATATATATCCTTCTGCCATTTATGAAATCAAGAAGAATGTCAACGGAAGTCTGTGGTCATTCCATGAAATCACTGGCACGCGATCGAGGCATACGAAGAAGGGATGTGAAGGAAAGCGCCACAACATCTTGCAAAGTGACAATGGAATTCCGAATTCGAAGTCCTCTAAATTACTGGGATGGAACGCAACCAGGAACAGTAGGATGTCCGAGTCTGCTGACCAGGTTTTCGTTAAAGAGCATAACAAAGTCTTCTATTGTTGAATATGGGCTTCGTATTCGTCAGTTAAGTGTGGACAGGACATTGGAATGGGGCAGCGACATGCAGGAACATCAGGCCTCAGGGTCAACTTGTAATAATTTCTGTTTGGGTCAGCGAAAGTGCCTCATGTACAACAAAGATGCTTAGACTACAGAGGAACCCTCTTTTGATACAACCAGTCCCAGTATCACCAAAGATCTTGACGGAGCATCAGTCTGCCAACCCTAAGGGGCTGGTTGCAAGACCGAGACCTATTACTTAGCATTGCAGAGGCAAGCACAGCGTTTCTTCCCCTCAGCTGGACATCAGATGGGACAGGTAGCTCTGCTCCTTTGAGGTTCAAAAACTGCGAAGTGAAAGGTATTGGCTATCATTACTTCCAACGCTCTTTCGTCTGATGCGATAATGCATGAACTCACCCCGATATCACCGCTATGAATATTCAGTATCAGCGTACCATAACAAGCGTTGTCCCCTCAAGTAACCATATCTATGCAGATCACCATGAACGCCGTGGCTATCCCAAACTCTAACCTTGAGAGTCCGACTAGGTCGCATGCAAACGTACTCACGTCTGTCAGTTGTACCTGCTTTGTCGTCGTAACGTTTACTTCACAGAAACACCATAGACAGATGTCATTGTACAAGAAGAGTGCGTCAACATAAGTAACGATAAACAATTTCAGGGGTCGATAGACTTCAGGACTTACTCCAGACCCAGTAACGTTCCATCACTCCAAGTAACATTTCATGACTAACCTCGTCCAGCTCAATCATCTCGGGGCCGGCGCGAACTTGGCAGGAATCGGTACCTATTTCACTAAGTTGCAGGATCGGTGTCGTGTTGTCGCTGCCTTCACCCATCGGTTCACTGGCACTGACGCCAAGGTCAACGTGTGAATTGATACCAATAGTGCCACCGATGCCTAGGGCTTCTTGCTCATGGATGCGTTAGCCAAGGTTGGATATATCCACTTCAAACCAGAGCTGACCTTCATCCTTTGCCCATTCATTGCTATTATGTCCCTGAACATGCGAATATTTGACGTTCTCGACTCTTTCTCCGTCTCCTTCAAGTGTGTAGCGAATCCCACTTTCAGCCGTAAGATAACCATGGCAGCGGCTTGACACCCTCTTTCGGCATAATTGCATAATCTTTAGCAGAGCATCTGATATACCTTCGTTCAGCAACTGTTCAGCACCACCCTGAGTCCGCACTTTATTCGCAGCTTCCTGGTCATCCACATTCCTCTGATTGATCCGTGCCGCAACGGACAGGGAGGGGGACGAATCTAATACCGAGGATTCGCTAAGCACGGTATGAAGAATGGCGCAAAGATACCAGAAAGTATCTTTCGTCGCAAGTTTTTTCACACTTTCCGTAGGTCCGCTACCCAGCTGGGGTTTGACAGTAGTGTTAGGGCGTGCTTCGCTGCCAGAGTCTAACACCGTCGAAGGAACCAACAGACGCTCAAACTCACGTACTGTTTCCAGGATCAACGAGGTTTGCAAGGTGCGAACAACAACAGCTAACTTGGGTACAGCAGTCTGTTCATGGATTAAAGAAAACATGTTCCGGAAGAAGGATAACACATATACTCGAATGTCAACCGGAGAAGGTTGTGTTGATCCAAGGGTCGGCTGTTTCAGTCCGGTGTCGGTATACTTGATGGGGCTGGCGCTTGGGGGAAGAAAAAAGAGGGCATTGAGGTATGTCTCAGAGAGAGGGCCAAATGCTCGGATTAAGCGGTTGAAGATGAGGGTGCTTAATCTCTCAAGTAGGGTAGTGGTAGGTTCCTGTAGGTCGGTCGTGGCGTTGGTCTGATGTCGGGGGAACGATACAAGCAACGGGAGAACTCCGTGTAGAACATGATGCAGCAGGGTGCTCAACGTCTCCAGGACGTCGATGTCGGTTGGAACATTTACAGTCCGGTGCGCAACGATGTTTTCGAGAGGTTTGGCAAGGGTCTCTATTGTCCGAATCGTGACGGAGAGGATGAGGGCGGGTTCAGCAACAGAGAATGATGTCAGAAGTAAGACGTCATTCAGCGCAGAGAAGAAGGAATCAGGTTCCGGAAATGTCGGGATGATCCCTAAATTTGATGTCCAATGCTGCTGAGCGTTCTTAGAGTAGTGTCGCTGGAACTTACATACGGTCATGAAGTCCATCGAGGGCAGATTTTAGATCAATGCGGTCGAGATTCCGCTTGTCGAGAAGAGAGGCCAAGGTAGTTGTCAATGTCTTCTTTTTCGCCTTTCTCTTGACTGTGGCTGAATTTGATTGCTGTAGGACCGTGACTGGGACAGACGGAGGTTCAGTAGAAGCAGAGTCTGCCATAGCTAGTATTTCTGGGAAAGAGGGCAACCGTGAAAGCGATTTGAAACCAACACGAGAAAATAGAGTAAACTCACTAATTTTTTCAGCGTCATACTTGACTTGCAATTCTGCATAATCACGTTCTATTGAAAGAGCATGAGTGCGCCATGAACCATCAGTGGTGGGTGCTGAGGGTGTGGACGGCTGAAATGTGGCACGTAAATCGAGGACATAGGCTGTAGAAGGTGAGGAGCGTTTAACGTTAGCATTAATAGTCGAATGAAGATGTACAAGGAAAGGATTGATCAGAAGGTTTGTGTTTCACAGCTGCGAGAGCCTATGCATAAAGAAATGAGCGAACAGTACAACGAGAACAATACAACGAACGATTGCAATGCGTATTCGATCAGCGTCAGTGGATGCATAAAAAGTTTCTGCAGACATGTTGTTGAAGTTACTGGCATGACGCGTCCTGTCACGTAAGTGACAGATATCATCGACACCTCTTATATCAGACTAAGTAGATAAATGATACATTGCATCGGAAAACTATCCAAATGCCAAAGGCAGAACTAAACCATGAATCAAAAGGACCGGAAGGGGGGGCGGGGTCATCACAAGGTGTCGCGGGAGGGAAAGTGACCTATTTTAAGGGTCTATATGAAGGCCTTATTTATTCTACATTGCTAAGAGAAACATCTTGTTAACCGAGGATATGGAAAAAGACATCGAGGGAAATACCTTCGTCGTATGCACCACGTCCAAAGTCATGTAACCTATCTTTGCCTTTGGATCGCATCACGGGCGATTCTTCAAGGAGATACGGCGGCAGTGACCCCATTGAACGTGATGCCAAAGGAGAGTCTATGATACGTCGCATCTTTGGAGCATCCCCAGATTTAGATCGCCTGATCGGTGAGTCATCATCAGGAGCTATCCGGCCCAGCGGACTCATCCAAAAGCCACCATTGCCGCCGCTATTATCATCCAGAGTGGACGATAGCGTTCCCGGACCGCCGAACGTTTTATTCGACGAGCTTCGTCCGCCGATCCTAGAAGGGGTTTGAAACAATCCATTCGGCCGCGATGACCAGACGTTCTTGGGAGTTGCAAATGGTGCGCTGAACTTCATCCCTCGGGAAGGCGTAGAGGTAGGATCGAACGGTGACTCATCATATTGGCTGTAACCATCAAATGGTCTAGGGGTGCTAGTTGTGTAGACCCTCACATTTTGAGAAGGATGGTAAGGCGTAGACGGACCATGTCGAGAAGAATCGATCCACGTTGATCCAGATGAGAGTCGATGATCATATTCTTGGCCACTCCGGGTAGGGGTCCTTGGTATTTTTGATTGATGCCACCCCATAGGGGAGTCCTGTAATGAAGGCTGGAAAAGCGGAGGGTCATGCGAACGGCTGAATTGTGGACTGTCATCAGTAGGAACTAGGGTCGGTTGACGGTGAACCACCTCTGGTTCCGGTGTTGAAGACCCACTTCTCTCTTCGCATGCCCGGCAAAACCAGGGGTCCTCCTCTTTCCCAAGTTCAGCAATATTTCTGATCCCAATACATTGCAGATGGTACCAAGTCTGGCAACCGTCGCACTGCACCAACTCTCGTCCGTCATCTATCCCACGACATATACACACTTCTTCATCACATTCTTCATTCTCTACCTGTTTCTGCCTCTTCTGTTGACGGTACGACAGTGTACGGACACTTTTTTTTGAAAGGAGGGCTGCACGAGCATCGGCCGGATCACTTGGAAAGAAAGTAGTTCTCTTCCTCATATGTGAGTAGACACTGCTTGGGTCCCCGATGAGCGGGACCATCTTCCCCCGCCCTCTCGATGACACGGGTCGTCCTGCGTCGTCATCATAAATCACACCCCATTGAGCATGTGGTAATACCTCGTCATGGTCTGTTCTGACTGCCGTGTTTGAAACAATTTCCACATCGTCTTCGTCATCAGAATCCCGGTCCAAAAACCTCTCAATCCACCGCATCTTCTCTGCTTCTTCTGCCTTTGCCAGGTCTGCCCTTTCCTCTGTCCGCAGTCGCCATGGAAATTCAGCATCAGGCCAATTCGGTTTGGTCACAGACGGTTCCCCAGCCCCCATATTCGCGAGAGATTTCCGTTCCTTAGGTGAAAGCTCACCTCCCTTTTTCCTACGCCTACTTGCAGCCTTTTTCTTGGAAGGCGTTGGCTCCGGCGTAGTCGGGATATGTTGCTCCTCAGCCCCTACGTCCAAAAGCACCCGACCACGACCTTCTAATTCAACTGGGCAGAGTTTGGCTGCCGAGCCTTCGAAAAGCGACTGTTCGCGACGAAATGCGGCTAGCCGCTTCTGCTTCTTAATCTCCTTCTCAGTAGGTGGAGCTTCTTCGGCTTCTTCGAGGGCCGAGACGACATTGGAGGGTCCGGCGGGACCTGGAGCCACGAGTGTCAAGGGCTGAGGTTGACGAACCCATTCCGCCGTGCGCTGCATGATAATGTATTAATGGATAGTTAACTGCGGGGAGTCTACGCACGTAACGGCCATAACCACCTGCCATCAAACTTTCTTCAAAGCTTTCTTCAGAAGTCTCTTGAAACAATTTCAACCTTCTACCTTTGACAGGGCTCTCCATGATACCGACAGCTGTGGATCTTTCCCGTTCTCGGCTCTCATCCACCAACAGAGCAGCAGGGTCAGCTTCAGTTAACGTTCGTTTCGTACGCCTAAGATAATCAGGTCGGCGATTCTCTGTTTCCTGAAAGTGAGCCAGCTGATCATGCATCATGGCCTGGCGAATGCGTTCCATCTCTCCACCTGCAGTCGGTGTGGATACAGGACTAGCTAGGGGGATAGGTGGCGACGTAGGGGGTGGAGTAGAAAAGAGATGAGATCCAGTCGGCTTTCTAGTACCGGAGGCCGAAGCGAAAGAAGCCCCATCGTCCGCCTGGGGTTGGCGAATTTCTGGTGTATGTGATTGAACAGAATGGATGGAAGTCCTAGCCTTTGCGTTCCGATCTGCAATAGACAGCTTGGCCATGAATGGAGAGGATAAGCGGGATCGCTGTGATGAGGATGATGAGACAGGAGAATTGATATGAGGAGCTGGCGCTAAAGTCGCTATTGGAGACTCCGAATCCAAGCTAGAAGAAAATAAAATCTAGTTGGTTCATGTCAATGCAGACAAAATACCCACGAGGAATTGACAGTCTTGGGTGTCACTGGTTCGAAATGAAGAGGGGGGGAGCTGTAAATAAAAGATTTTAGTTCATATGTATATGGATACGAGTAAACCGTACTTGAGATGAGGGCGAGGGGCAATTCGTACAAATGGACTAGAGGGCACGATTGGAATTTACTTCCTGCATGAGTGATGAGAATAGGCCAAACCTTGACTCGGGTGTGACCATTTGGTTGGACATTGGCCGTAAGTCGACCTTTGTGTCATCCGGGCTGACACTAGATGATAATTAGACAGGAGTAGACGAGGAATGAACGAGATGTACATTTTCTGCACGGCCATTCGCTGTCCAATGGATGAAGGGGTAGGGGACTCTGGTAGTTGGGCAGAGTTTGCCAGGCTGTATATGATAGAGTTGAAGAGAAGAACTGACAGAGCAATGAACTGACCTTTGCGTGCTCATGGTTGAATTCCAACTTAGGCAAGTCTTTTATGCATCGTCGCGTTCTAGAGTTTTACTCCGGTATTGGTACTTACGTCCTTGCTCCTCACAAATACAAAAATCGCTCATCTAAATAGGAGGTCTTCATCGTGCTTTTTCTCGCAGTGGCGTACAAGGATCCATCGTCCAAGCATTTGACTGCGATCAAACTGCATGTCATGTTTACGCTGCAAATCACTCCCCAGATATCGTCAAGAAGGTCCTTTACATATTGACTGTCTCTCCATACATCTTCACCGACCTCCCACCAGGTCGATATATCATCTCTAACTCCTTCCACTCTAGCCTCTTTCGAAGCAGACGTCTGGCTTCTCTCTCCAGCCTGCCAGCCGTATACAACTCTGAATCCGAACGCCAAAGGTGAATTGGATCCCAGAGCTGTATCATTTCTTCACCTCGTTCAGTATGTTTTGCCTCAATTGGCTGAAAAGTCTGCACATCCTTCCCACCTGCTTGTTGAAAATGTCGCAGGGTTTGAGGTGCTTTAGTCCTCCTTTTCTTTTTCACGCTTTTAATATTTTTCTTGCCTATGGAGGACTCAAGCACCCGACGGATCCTCTTGTCGATCCTTCGATCTCTCGGATACGCAACTCTAGAACTTCTCCTCACTCCACTCCAGTACGGCATTCCCAATTCGCGGCTGCGATACTACCTCCTTGCCAAATTACATCCAATGACTTTCCCCCATGTTCTGGAAGGCACTTTTGATCATGTTTGGCGGCATATACCCGGGCAGGTAAACTGGGTAGACGACAGACAGCATCAAGCAACCCCTGAGGAAGTACATGGTGTAATCAATACCGCAGACCAGTCTGTTCGTCTACTCAAAGAGTATCTGGATTATGATCAGGGAGCATCAGTCTCTCTTCCGATTCCAGATAAAGTCTTACTCAAGTACGGTAGACTATTTGACATTGTCCTTCCCTCTTCCAAGCGGACATGTTGTTTTACCCGCGGTAGGCCCGTATTTCTTGCTTACATCGTATGCTCACCACTTCTGAACAGGTTACACTCAGCTCGTAGAACGTGCTGGATCTATTTTGCAAACGAATGAAACATTAGATGTAAGGTTCGATTTGCATATTTTATTTTCTAACAAATTAGTGAATTCCAGACAACAGAAACTTTTAATAATTTTTTTCAAGCTCCAAATAATCTGCGGTCTGTTCAAATACTACACCCTCTTGGCCTCCGATATTTTTCACCCACCGAGTTATTGCGAATCTTTGAATTTATGCCTCTGCATTCATCCTCGAGTTTTCACTGGCCGGAGGGTGTATCGGTGAAAACGAAATACCGCTTGATTGGGAACAGTGTAAATGTCACTGTGGTGAAGGAGTTGTTGCAATATTTATTTGAGGAGGTGCATGTCGATGAGCCCCTGCACGATTAGTTGTTTGTTCGGTTCTACATATCCAGCCTGGCTCCAGGCGGAGCTGTGTTGTGCAGAGCTTTGCACCATAATGTAACACTGTCACATCTCTCCAATGACAATCACCGTTGTCAATGCCCCTACCCTTTGTTTTTTGACTAGTGTGGTGAATACAGTTGGGGAAGTTCAGTTTGGTCTGGTTTGAGCCATTTTTAGCCGAACCACAAACTGAATGGTTTGGTTTCTCAGAGAATCGCCAAAACTAAAACTGAAACTAATTGAAACTATTTCAAATTTTCAATCAGTTCAGTTCAGCCTAAACTCAGTTTCAAACCATTTCGAAATTAGATTTATGTATTTTTCATTTATTTACCAGTTTTGGTCTCTGGAAACTGTTTCATTGCAACACTGGTGCTCATATGTATTTTTTTCAAGGAGTTTCAGACTCAAATGAATGATGAACACCCTTTTTTGGTTGCTTACTATAGTGTTGCTAATGGCTAAGCCAGTCACTTTTAAATAAATTGCGATAGAGCCTCAAATAAAATATATAAAATACTGAGAATATTTTACGAGGTAGACACCCCCGAGAGCCGGGGGGTCCTCTGCCAACACTAAGTGATCCGTGTAGCTGGGGTCGAGATATTGACCAGCTCGCAAAACAGCTCAAAGTTTGAGCCATTTAGTGAGCCAGTCGATATCTCGTCGAAAACTAACTAGATCACGTAGTGTTGGTGGAGGACCCCCCAGCTCTCAGGGGTATCTACTTGTAAAATATTCTCAGTATTTTAGATATTTTATTTGAGGCTCTATCACAATTTATTTAAAATTGACTGGCTTAGCCATTAGCAACACTAATAGACACTATTATGTATTATACAACTAGTGCTTTGAGGTCTGGTCTTGTAAGGGCAACCTTATGACACTGGGTGCACATCAGAATAATGCCATTGACATTATCTGAAAAATATTGTGAATTTATTCCTAAATTTGTAAGCAAAATGCATGTCACATTATTAAACCTTGGGGTAATGGGCCAGTGCTGGCAGGTACAAGTACTTATGCTTTGAGCATGTTGCCTTAAGATCACAGGGCCAGCACTTTGTGTGGCACAAATATGAGTCCTTTTGTGGCTTATAATGTCTTACAACATTATTTTATTCTAGATATGGTAAGTCGCATGACTACATCATGATCATTTCCAAACTCAGCTCAAAAAACTGGTGTTATGACCTTGCATGTTCCCTTACCAATGTACCCCAATCCCCCCAGTCACAAGACCAATGCAATTCAGTTTCCATCCACATGCTTCCATGTCCATATAGGCACACTCTTTGCAACCTGTTTGCACTATATGCACACCCTTGAGCTTTGCACATGTGTTATCTAACTTATCTTAGTTCAGGCTTCCCTGCAAGTGGGCTGTGTCCTAAGTTCCCTGAATTTTATATCCTCTCATTGTATTCTTAAAAATATAGTATTTGGAATATGTAAAACTTATTCTACTTCTGTCCTATCTTTAGTACTTGACCATATGCTCCCTTAGTCATGCCAGTATATAAAAACCCCTGTATGTCTACCATGTATCTCAGTCACATTATCAACTGTAAATATGATTTAGTTATGAGTTCTTATCCTTCATCTTCTGCTAAGTCCAAGATCCACTTGTGCAACCTCTGCTCACATCATGCTCACTTGCATGCAATACTTACTCTAAAATTATGGACATGCATCAAGTGCAGGGGGGTGCAGCTTGCTCATCTCATGTAGCTGAAGCCAATTCTGTGAAGTACAACTGCTCCAGCATATAACTACAACTATATGTTAAGT
>QLOK01014736.1:0-16254 GCA_003313805.1 Tricholoma flavovirens
ACTTGATAATGTCTCTGTGACGGATGATGAAGGTCTGGTCTGGATGATCTTTGAATGTAAGATAATGTGTTTGCCATTTCCCTGCACTGTCAGGAATGTTGTCAAGAATCTGGTGCAGAGATCCTAACCTGTTAAATGAATATTAAAAAAGTGTGAAGTAGTTGAACTGTTGACAAACCCCAGGGATTTTCAACAAGCGGTCAAAAGCGTTTTGTCCAGGTCCATCCTTGATAACCCATCGTGCTATCCTCCAATCCAATTCTGAAGCGAACAGAGAGTATGGGTTGTCCTCCTGTCCTAGCATTTCAATAGGGTTGTTCACAGAAGCCATTTTCGGGCCATTTTCAGCTCATTTTCAGCTTCATTTTTGGATCATTTTTGGTTGTTTGGCAGAAGAATGATCAAAATGGACCGAAAAATGAAGTCAAAAATGATGTGAAAAATGGCTACTGTGAACGCTCTGAATGTCTCTGTTATCATCATCTCTGAAACAAAACTCCCCAAACACCTTCTTCCACCTTCTGTGAAGACTTTCATCCATACATATGATGCTGCCAGCTGTAGGATGAATTTCCTCGACCATGTTGTCATCACTATCATCCAAAGTTCAGGAGTGTTATATCGAGATCCTTCATTTGCCAATGTGGAAGGACCAGGACCTGCCTCTCCATCTTCCATTTCTACATCTGTGTTGTTCTGTTGCTGAAGCAATGACAGCATAACAAAGTGGAACAGCTCCTCCTGTTCAAGGAGGTCACCAAGTATGTCAGCTACATCTGCATCATCAATCTCATCCTCATCGCATCTTAGTCATCCATCATCAGCTTGTATCCCCATAGCCCCACCCTCCCTGTCATCACCCTGATCTAAAGGGCGAAGATAAGCTAATTTTCCAAACCTGTACCATGAGCAGGATTTTGAGCTTGACATGGGAGAGCACTTTCCTGTAACTGTTTTGAATGTTCTTGAGCACACAGGACAAACAATATCATCCATATTCAAGGTGGCAAATTGGGGATGACAACAAGGTCACTTAGAGAAGATAGACAGAGATGAGAAATTCCCACTACTTTGGGTAGTGGGTTGAATGATGATTAATCGAGCATCTCTTTTACCTGATATATTCAATGACATATTGCTTTTAAAACCTTAATCACCATTTCTTTCTGCCCAAATGCAGGTCCCAGGAACCCCCCCTACTGTCACCTCCTGAGTTACTTGAACATGTACTTGATTATTAACAGGCTGAGACACATGTGGGGTATGTAGTTGTGAGAATGCTGGCAAAATCATATTTTAGTGGGTGAAAACCAGAAACTTGGAGAGTGTGTCAATACCTTGACCTAGCACTGAATGTGAGCGAAGATAACACAGGAACACCATATTATCATTCCCATGATCACCAGATGAGTGGAATATATAATGCCAGGTTCCTTCTGGTACAAGGGATGCTGGAGTTGAAGTTGAAAGTGGGCATGAGTGTATGAAAAAATGCTGAAAGGCTAAAATGTGTTACCTGGTTAATTCTTGGAAGTACCATAGAAAATAAACTTACTTGTTTGAAGAATATTAAGCATAGATTTTGAAATATAATAATGTATGCCAGTGCAGAGGGAAAGACGAATATCCAAGTCTGAAAGACCAGGAGACAGAAAGAAAGCAGCTTGAACTGAAGGATATTAAGCCACTGGCAAAAAGAAAGAGAAAGCCTGAGGTTGTACGTCCAGCTGCAAGGCTAAAGCGCCCCATGGGGTGCTGTTCCCATGAAATTTAGGCAAACAATGATCACAGAAATTACAACAAAGCAGTGAAACAGAACTCAAATCCAGTATGAAAGCCAACATCTCTGATGCAAAGTAAGTCTCTGTTGAATGTGATCTGATAGCATTGAATAATGTAAGAAAACTGGCAGACACTCAGTCCCTCCCAGACAATCCAGAAGGCTTGCCAATCCGTACAAGAATTCCTGTGGTGAATTATCTCTAAAATGATAGTATCTCACCTCACTAACCAAGGTAAAAGCAGATTACAACAGAAGCAGGCTACAAGCTTTGGAGAATCAACCCCCTCAGTCAGAGAACAACTTAAATGAGAACAACTTAAATGCCCACCTAGTTGAAGAACTTGCTGCTCTCAAAGTATCTCTAGCAGAGGCCTTGGACGTAATTGTGGCACAAAAGGAGGAGCTTGAGATTGCCAGGAATCACATTGATCACTACAAGTTTTTGTGGAGGACTGACAGTGGTTTACATTAATTCTGGCAGTGAGTTGTTGGTATGGGCTCTGAGCAACTAGAATGACAAAGTAATGTTAGAGTTATTTTGCCCCACTATAATCTAGACTGTATAGTTGGCTGAGTAAAGAATATCAAGGACAGTGTTACCCTTTGGACACATTTGTGATGACCACAAATGCTTCCTTGATGCCCTCCTCTGTGATCTCCATACCCTCTTCTAGCTTGGCATTGTAGGCATCTCAGTCAAACCATAAAATGCAAAATGTAAAATGAGTCCTCAGCAGTGATTGCTACAAGTGATCCAGTGCTGGACCAGTACACCTATGTGTACAGTCAGTATATTCCCGAAGAAATGAATTAGCAACACCCATGTTCTTAGCCTCAACATCTATATGCCTGACAATCTCGCCAGTCTCCCAATCCCAGAACATTACAATCCTAGCAGCCTGAGCACATCCCACCATGCATCAATAGACCAGCTCCCAGCCTCCTTCATCCCACTCCTACCCTCTCCAGAGAGTTCTTGTATACCCTCACCTCAACTTTATTATCTAATATGACATAGGTATTTGAGTCTGGGGCCCATGCAAACAACATGCCATTCCCCTTCTGGCTAGAGAATATTGAGGCTGCTGCAGGCATCTGAGGAGTTGTGGAGACTTGCATGAATGACATGGATGGCTGCATTGGTAAATCCTAGAATAAACACCATCAGAGGGCAGCATAGGTCAGAGAGATACACAAGTAGGTAGACATGTACATTATGGCAACTAATCCTCATGAGTCTGTCTTCCGTGACTCTATGGCAAGGTAAAATCTTCCTGTGGGCCTCATTGTCGCCAAATCCTGGCAGTCCCACCACCAGGTTTATGGCAGATGGACTTTCCTTCGTTACCATCGCTGCAGTGCCAGCAAGGGGCCTGAAGTTGTTGGTCCCATCACATCCTCTGATTGTCTTAATCTGTTGGTGCTTAGCATATGCCTGAGCAGGCAAAGACATATCTGGACCATTGAATGAAGACTTGTCTGAGTATAATTCCAAAACACCTGAGGAAGGGATAAGTGAGTTACACTGTGCATTGTGTGGTGGATAAATATATAATGAAACAAGATGCAGTAAGATGTTGAGAGATGTTGAGCATAGTTATGATGAACGCTGACTGCATTGTCTGTTAGATCAATGTGAATCATTGGTAATTCCGACCATATATTGAGAACATGAAGCTGCTTGCTGGGAAGGTGAGTCATAGTAGCCGCATAGTGGGCTTGAGTCTTGTAAGATTGTGACATTGGAATCATTTTGAATTTCTGAATTGTTGGCATAATTGAGGCTTATGTAGCAGTGGTCCTACTAGAGATATGATGCAAGCCCTCATCCCATAATAGCAGAAGCGGTGAGTTGGTAGAGTGATGGCGAACCATCTTCTGCAAGGGTGGTCAGGGAACCCCACCTCTGCATGTCTGTGCAGCATTCATGGCAGCAAAAAGTGGATTAGGACCACTGCTGGGTGCAGTGTTGCTTTTTTGTTGCTGCGACATCAATGGCTGAGAGCCCTTGTTGTTGCCATAGGCATAAGACTTGTGATTACTGAACTTAGCCTTACAGAATTGATCAAGGTCCTCTCTGTGAGAAGCAGCATGCACCAGATCATCCATGGTCACATACGTGGGAGGTTCATTAACCTCCCTTAGTTCTACTGCATTAGGCAATATAATTTTAGAAATTGGATAGGGACCAATGTGCTTCTCCATCAATTTCCTAGATGGTTGGGTAGTGTGTAAATTCTTGGTACTAAGCCACACTTTATCTCCTATTTGGTACTGGGGTGCATCCGCATACAAGTGATCAGTATAACACTTCATGTCATCATGTGCCTTGTATAATGCCGCCTCTGTCTCTGGTTGCACATTTTTCATTCACTGTACAAAATCTTCTACTGCTTGTATTTTTATTGTCCTTCTCAGTTCAAATCCCATATGAGGGTTATACCCATAATTGGCATAAAAGGGTGATACCTGTGTAGATGACTGGAATTTATTATTGTAGGAGAATTTGGCAATTGCCAGCCATTCTGGCCAATCAGTTTGGTAGTGATTGACAAACAACCTCAAATATTGCTCCAACTCCTGGTTCATTCGCTCGGTTTGCCTGTCTGTTTGGGGATGATATGCTGTAGTTAATTTGGTTTGAATACCCAAGATTTTATTAAGTTCTCTCATAAAGCAATTTGTGGTCTGCAATCAGAAATTATGGTGGTTGGTAACCCATGTAATTTCCATACATGATTGCAATATAAGTGTGCCAAGCCTAAGGAACTCATTTCCTTGGTTGTAAAAATAATATGGACCTGTTTGGTGAAGCGATCACATACAACCAAAATAGAATTGTAGCCTTGTGCCTCAGGAAGATCAGTAATGAAATATACTGAGATATCGATCCAGGGTCCTGTTGCAATTGGGTTTGGAATTAATTTCCCTGCCAGCATTTCTGGATAGGATTTGCCATGTTGGCAAGTGTCACATCCATCCACATATCACAGTACGAATTTTGCAATTCCTGGCCACCAATAATTTCTCATCACTAGTTCCAGCATTTTCCACCAGCCTGGATGTCCAGATAAGGAAGTGTTATGATGTAAGCAGACAATTTCCTTTCACAACTCGATGTCCTTCAGCACATACACCTTTCCTCTAAACAATATTAGCCCTTGTTCCTCACACCACTCTTCTCCTTTAATAGTCTTTTTCTTCTCTCCTTTCATTTCCTTTACTGCTTTGACTACCTCTTCATACATGTTAGTACAGTTCCTAATTTTAGATAACATTTCCTTTTCGGAACCATCTATTAATAGATGACCTTGGCGCATGGCACATATACAGAAGTACTCGGGCTTCAACAATGTGACATTTTTATTGTCATTCTCCACCCCATTTTTATGACTGGGTCTCCATGACAATGTGTTGGCTTTCTTCATCAAGCTTCCTGGTTTGTGAATTAAGTGGAAATTAAAGCATGATAAAAATAATGCCCAATGTGCTTGGCAGTGATTTAATTTCTTGGCAGACATGAAGTATTGAAGATTTGAATGGTCTGTCCAAATCTCCAATTCTTTCTTTGCTCCTTCCAAATAATGTCTCCATGCCTCTAACTCTCAGATTATTCCCAACATTTCTTTATCATGCACATCATAATTTCTTTCCACATCATTCAACCCTTTAGATAGAAATGCACATGGATGCCATTTTCCATCTTCACACTGCATTGATAGTACTGTGCCTGTGGCATAATCAGATGCATCAGATTCTACCCTTAATGGTTGGGTAAAATCTATGGGTACTAATACTGGACCTTCCACAAATTTCCTCTTCAACTCATCAAATGTTCGCTGCTGAATTTCTCCCCATTTCCATACTGCATCCTTTCTCATAAGATTGTGTAATGGCATGGCTATCTTGGAAAAATTGTGTACAAATTGACAATAGAAGTTTGCAAGACCCAAGGATGCTTGTACATCTTTGACCTGGTTTGGGGTGGGCCATGATGTAATGGTTTCTACCTTGATCGGATCCATGTTGATTCCATCAGGACTGATGATCAATCCGAGGAATTCAATCTCTGTCGCATCAAAAGTACACTTCTCCACTTTTAGAAATAGATCATTCTCCTTCAACTTCTGCAACACTGCTTGTACTATTTCTTCATGCCCTCCATCACTTTCCATGAATATAAGAATGTTGTCAATGAATATGATTACCACACTTACATCAATTTCTTCTTTTAGAATATCATTCATCATATTCTGAAAGGTGGGCAGACTATTAGTCATTCCAAAAAACATGACCAATGGTTCAAATGATCCGTGATGCATAGCAAAAGCGGCTTTCCACTCATCTCCTTCTTAAATGTGTACATTGTTGTAACCCCATCATAGATTCAATTTTGTAAATCTCTTTGCCTTTCCTACTTTATCGATGATCTCCGAAATTAATGGTAGGGGATATGAATTTTTGACTGTCCACTCGTTTAAATAGCAGTAGTTGGTACACATGCACTTCTTCAAATCTTTTTTCAGAATAAAGAATATTGGTAAAGTTTGTGGGGATTTAGATGGACGTATGTAACCTTTCCTCAACTGCTCATTAATGAAATCATCAACTTCCACTTGTTCCTGTGGTGATAACGGATAGACTTTAGACTTCTTCAGCACAAATCCTGGCTTCATCTCAATTCCATGATCCCATGGTTTTCTCTTTGGCATTCTTTCTGATTCCTTCTTTTGGAACACTGACAAATATTTATGATATTTCTCAGGTACCAACTCTTCCACTGATTTATCAATCTTCAGGGGATTTGGATTCCACAATTGCCCTCCACAAATAAACTGAAATAGATCATTCAGATCATTTTTCTCAATCATGATCAGTTTTTCCCCATTGGGCATTATTTCATCAGGAACCTCCTCTATCGTGACTGAATACTTCCCTGTACTATTCTTCTCTCTCTTCACCTTCTTCTCTTTCTTCAACTGCCTGATAAACACATTGCATTCTCTAGGACAATGGTTCATTTTCACTTCCCCAGTTTTCCAATCAACACTAGGGTTATGTTTATGTAACCAATTGTACCCTATTTGTACATTAGTCTTTCCAAGGTTGCACACCTCAAATATGGCTCTCTCCTTGTAATAGGACATAATCAATGTCACCTCTTCAATAATACTTCCTCCCTTGTTCACTGTTCCATCAATGTTATACACAATTACAGGATGCTCAAGTTTATGCATGCAAATTCCATTGTTCTGAATCAATGCACAATTTATAAATAAACCAGTAGCACCACTGTCTAACAGTGCATCAACTTCTACCATTGCATGTGTATCAACAGTCTTCAACCCTACTGTCAACATTACTTTGCATTCAATGTGAGCTGATTGAATAAAGGTTTTTGGAACTTTCTGAGTTTGGCTATTTTTGGATTGATGATGCACTTGATTCCTAACCCTAGCTCAGTGACATAGTTTAGAAATAAAATTGAGGGTGTAATAGGTCACAATCATAGGATCAATTGGGCGGGAACATGAATCATTGGTTTCCTCCATTGTTAATACACCATATTGATTATGAGTCTCCAATGGGGAAACCTTCACTGGGACTGCTCAGGAAAATTCTGCTCTTCAGTAGTTGCTTCTCAGATCTCCCTCTCCTCTTCTCTCTGCAAACATAGCTGTATGACCTAGTTTTCCACAAATGAAACATTTCATCAGGGGATGTGTCACTGCACAATCAACATCCATTGCATCTGATGTGGGCTGACTAATTTTTAACTGATTGGGAAGTGTCACTGCTGTGGCTGGTGGCTGTGCCTTCATCTCCTGTATGATCAACACTTTTCCTTCCTCAGAACTTCCTCCCAATAATCTTCCAAATTTAGAACCTGTGTGCAGATGTAACAATTTTGACTCTGCTTGCTCTTGGCGATATTGCCAATCCAGCTTGAATGCCCATTCATACCACTGCTCCAATGTAGAAGGCATAACTGGTAATTGATATATCAACTTGAACAAGGACAGATTCAGTCCTGCCTTCAAATATTCAATCAATGCAGTGTTGCCTAAATTGATTTGCAAAGCTTTGGCATTAAATTGCAAAATGAATTCATCTGCCAAAGAAGACCCTTGCTGCATGGTCTTCAACTTCCCTACTGCTGTCGCCTTCAGATTAGGATCACTGAATTGAGCTTCCAATTTTTCAAGAAAATCTTGAAAACTCAATATTTGATTGATGGCTTCATTCCTCCAAAATTGTGCCTTGCCCCCTTGCATATATGAAAGCGCAAACATAATTTCGGATTCAGTTGTTCTGAATTCAGGTTCACAACCTTTAATATATAATACAATAGAACTAATAAAGGATTTAGTATCCTTCATCGTTCCATCAAATAATTGTGGCAGTGCAAATTTAGGTAAGCAAATTTTGCCATCTCCAGCACTCCTTGCCAACTCTTCTTCATGATGAGATAAGAATTCATCCACCTCTTCCTCCACTGTAGGTACTGGTTGAATAGGATTTTGGAGTGTAATGAAATTTACTAGTTGAGAAAGCTGCATAGTGAGAGCATCAACTTTCTCTTCCAGCATGGGAACAGGATTAACAGGATCAGAAGTCATGTTGTCACCCATGATGTCATGGCTAAAAATAAAACCTAATGAAGTTCTTCAGCTGACTCAGGACCACTTCTTTGGCTACCCAATTTGGTAACTACTCAAAACAATTGACCGTGAACGACCATAGTGAGTATACTAAAAACAGTACACTAAACCAGATCCAAATGGTTGCCTGGTTGCAGCTGTCCTACAGATGAGTACTGCCTTTTGAGCACTGACAACCGCAATGTAAGGCACTGCTGATGCACAGATTATGAAAATGAAAGTGATTACATAATTACAAGTTACTCCCATCTTGTGACAAGAGGATTGGGTGATTGATAATCAGATGTGGCAGGGTGAAACAAAGTGAGGGCACATGGAATAAGAGTTGTGTTCTTCTGTCAGGGCAACACCAAATCCACTCTGGGATCCTTGTGCGGGCTCTACAAGAAGATGCAACAAATATGTTAAGGGGGATCAAAGATTGATGAAAGAGTTAATAATAGAATGGTCAGTTGATGAAGGTGTTTCTGCACACAATATGATGGTGGGAATCCTGAGAGAACACAACTGAGATGTCTCTTAGTATTTATTGGTTTATATACTAAATGACAACTATTTTACAATATTTGAATACTGCACTATAATGCAAGCATACAGTTGTGTAAATATTCTAAATATAGCATGTGTGAGACTTATCTGTCTCACAGTTGCATTTGCTGATAGTTTTGTGTTTTATAATGTAATACTACTGCAGAAAAATAAGAAAAAATGATAATATATATTTGTACATGATTCCTAACACCAAGAGGTACAGGACAACCTACTCACAGCCAAAATCTGCCAAGCATACCATGCCAATGAACACTGGGCACCAGAGGATGTCTACAAGGTTGGTGACCTTGTCATGCTCTTCACTGACAATCACCGCTGCAATTACAAATGCAAAGGCAAAACATGAGTTGCAAAATTCATGCTGCGACATGACGGTTCCTACATGGTCACACACACCTTCCCTGAGTGCTCAGAATACACCCTCAAACTTCCCAACAACCCCAACACCTTCCCTGTCTTCCATGCACACCTCCTAAAATGATATGTCCCCAATGACCCACTCCTCTTCCCAGACTGGGAGCCTGCCTGACCAAGGCCAATTGTCACTGAAGATGGCACAGAGGAGTGGTACATCAACAAAATTGTGGATGCACGCCGATGCAGCATGGGGGTACAATACCTTGTCCATTATGAAGGATATGGGAAGGAACATGATGAGTGGTGCCCTGGCTCAGAAATGGCTGATACAGATGCCCTTGACTGGTGGGAAGATGAAAATGGGACAGAGGTCTAAGACCCACACAATTTTTTCAAGTGGGGAGGAGTGTAAGTCTTCCCCCAACACAGACTCACAACATCTACCAACACTGAGACCTGCATACACTCGCCTACACTCGCCTGCAGTCACCCACCATCAAAATGCTGACATAATACATCACTGATGCCCTCACCTGCACTCACACATATCTATACAACAACAACAACAGCCACTCATTTCTCAAGGACAATACATGAAAGAGAGGTACCACAAACATTTCTGATACTTACCTGTGCCTGCCTGCAGTCACATGATCATGTGACCTCCCTCAATAATTACCACTGATGATGATGATGACTCCATACTTTGCATGCATGCACATCAGTTCCAATATTGCACCACTGATGCAGCCTCTTGCTGACAGGCCATCTTTTCAGGTATATTATGTACATCTTATTTTTCCTAGCCTTCATTCCCACTTCTGTGCAATGAAGGTACAGTAGTTTATCATCCCCCATTTACTGTAGCTTGTGGTTCCCACTTCCATGCAACAAAGATAACTTGATCCTGTCTCTCCAGTCCACCTTAAGTCTAGTGTAGGTTGCCAAACCTGGCATCCTTCCACTTATTGACATTATTCTCTAAAGCTGCAGTGTTTGTAGTACACATAGAGTAGCTACACTGTACCGAATGATATGGTATATAGAACATATACATTGTACCAAATGATATGGGTTCATGGAAGCCTGTAGAATGATCTCATAAAAAGTATAACCATGTACTACTGTCAAATAGACACAGTTTTAGTATTCTGGCTTATTATTTACTACATGGAATGGTTAATAGCTAGATTAGTGACCTATGAGGTATAGGGCCTACCACGGATGGCCATTATTCAGATAGCCACCTACAGATTGTGTAAGCATACAGATATGGATGGATATGGATAAACCATGGTGGATATCTGTGGATTGCAGATGTTAGCACCAAATATGGAAAGACACTTGTATGAGTCATCCGAGAACATTCAGGCTCATGTTTGCATCACTTAGAATGCACATCATGACCACCCCCACTTACCAACTTGAGGTGAGGATAACCAAACAATGAGTGCCCAAGAAACATCAACATTATTTCTTGGGCTGTATGTAAGTTTCTCTTTCATTTTATTGTTGCTGACTAGTAACTAATTACTATTTCTAGCCATTGCTGATGGTGATGAACTCCACCCTGATACAACGACAATGACAACTGGGACCAGGAATGACCAGATGTCAATGAGGACCAGACCAGTGGCAGGGAAACCAGAACCAGGACCAGGTCAGACCACCACCTGAGGCCCATGATGACAGACAATGATGACAGGGCCCAGGGGCAGGACAACAACAGGGGGAGGATGGTGACGGCAGGATGGCAGGACGACGATGACAGTGACAATGATAGGGTGAGGATGACACGAGGGATGCATGAGGGATGAGGACATCATTGACATCTCTTGGGCCCTAGGTAGATTTATTTTGCTCTTCTCATCATTTCTTCATCCCTAACATTTTCTTTTAGATACTAGCTACTATTGGTGATGACAACAACAATGGGACACCACCACCAACACCACTGCATGAATGGGTGAGGGTGAAGAGATGGGGGGATGAGAGATGAAGGGGGAGGGAGATGAACAAGAGGGAGGGGTGACAAGGGGGAAGGGTGACAATGATCGGATGATGGGAGGGGGAGAAGGAGGTACACCCTGCTGACAGTCACCCCACGCCTATGAGCAGTATGTAGGGTGATCTGCAGGGGGTATGAACAGGGATGATGAGATGGTGGAGATGACTAACAACAATAGTTCTTTTTTGTCTTTTATTGTATTTTTTACCCTACTTCTAGCTATAGCTGATGACAGTGATGAACCCCACCATCCTACCACTGCCATGAGCCCCTGCTCATGGAGTGGGCTGGGTGGTATGAAGCAACCCAGCGCAACATGACTACACAGCTGATGTCAATGATGAGTGGAGGTGTGCACAAAAAGGGCCCAAGAAATGTCAATGTCCCTTGGGCCATAAGTTTATTTTTTTAATTGTCTTTCCTTTTTCTTTGCTACCCTATGAGACAACACCCACACCCATGAGCAACTGCTTGTGGGGTGGATCCTCCTCTGTGCTGCTCCAGCCCCAATGATGACAGACCATGCCATCATCACCATCAGCTCCTGTACTCCAAGGAGCCTGCAATTGTGGGTCTTCTCAGGTGCAGGAGCTGTTAGTGGATGATATGACAGGAGAATCGAGATAATGGGTCTACAAGTATAGGACTGGTGCAGTAAGGCATGCTATACATATGCTCATGCCCACTGCCTCATGGGGATGAGAGTGCCAATACTTACACAAGGGATGGTCACTGGGCTAGGGTGTCAAATCCTTATGCCAAATGTGGTTCAAACTCTGCTTATCGCTGGCAGGCTGTCATGTTGGCATTTCGCCATCCTTTTGTTCCCTACACCCACCACTGTTGCATGTAAGAATGCCTCGTCAACCCTTCCCAGCTGCACAGGGTGCAGGAAGAGCCAGACCAACTACACCTGAGCCTGTTGAGCAGCCAGCTGTCCTAATCTCACCTGTCAAGGCTCGAGCTGTAAAGAAGACCATTGTAGTAAGACAGATGTTGAAGTGTGGTCTTTACTGGACCAGGAGATTGTTGGTCAGTATACTGATGCTCTTCAGGATGGCCTGGTCTTGCTACTTCATTTATTCAGAGGCTTCAAAGTCCAGTTGGTGCTCAAAGATCTATGATCACTATGACATCTCCCTTCACTGAGGAGTGGATGCTAATGGGGAACCCTTGAAGATGGTATTCACCTTTAGTTGCAAGGTTGACCCTGTTCACCATACTCCTCACCTGTGTTCTCGCATGTCAAGTGGCCATGGAACAAAGAACCTTCAAGATGGTGTCAAAGCATGTGATAAATGCCTTGGTGTTGTCTCTGGTGATGCTACTCAATGTACTGGAGTACCATACTCACCTGCAGGTCATCATACTATGATTTATATGCATTGCACAAAAAACCATTGCCCTTTTAATTCAGTTCTTGATGAAGACTATCAGGCTGAGGATGAGATGCTCTGACCAGGAACAATTCTCCCTTCACCTCAGACAGTTTCCCATGATATTAAAGCTATCTATGCTGAAATGTCTAAACATGTTCGTAACTATTTCATGGTGTGTTTCTGATTTTTTTTCCTGTAATAGATGCTGCGCTCAAACATACCAAGGCTCTCAACAGCACAATTCATTTGGTTCTCGATGGATGGACAGCACCTACATATTGTTGCATCCTTTCTTGGAATTGTTGTCATTTGGTTTCAAGAGGGAGTTATCTACTGTGCAGTATTGGAATTTGTATGGTTGGTGTCAAAATATTAGCAGAATTGCTTAGCCTTCTATTTGCTCTAGGCTAACACAAAAACACGATGGGAAGTATCTGGCTGAGGTCACGGCCAACTGTCTGAAACGATTTGGGCTTGATAAACTGGTTTATTATTTAGTTTATTTTATTTTATATAACTAGCTAAAGATGATTATTCTTGTTTTAGCTTCTTTTGATGTGTATGGACAATGCAAGTAGCAATGATGGACTGGTGAAATACCTTCCCTCTCTCATTCCATCACTTCGTGGGATGGCATCTCATGGTCATTGCTTTCCACACATTATCAATCTCTTGGCTAAGGTATATGTGACCATTGTCTTTTGTTTTATTTTGCTAACAAACTCCCAGATTTTTTTTATATCATTCTTTTTTTGGCAGCCAAAAAAGAAGCCAACTGCAGATTCTAATGGTGAACTTCCAAGCTTCCAGATAAATGTTTGATGAGACTAAATCTAAAATATATTGTAGCAACAGTTGTTGCTGATTCTGATGATTCTGATTCTGATGATCTTGCTGTTGAAGAAGAAGGTATTGCAACTGATGCTGCATCTGTACCTGGCGATGGTCAGGATGCCCATGATGCTGCTATTCTCAAAACCACTCATGGGCAGGCAATTGAAAAGATGAGAGAGAGAGGTGTTACAATTGATACTAAAGAGGAGAAGATGGCTCTTCAACTTTTTCCCTGAGTAAGTCTCAATAACTACAATGTCATATGCTATAAAGTTACAATAGATTTACAGGTTGCTGGGCTTGCTCAATGTGTTCATGATAATTCAACGCCTAAAGAGAAGTTTGACAACCTTGTCACAAGTGACAAAGATCTTCCTGGTGATAAGACAATGCTTGATTGCCGTGTTCCTACTCAATGGACTTCAGATCTCACATGCTTAGATGCTCACCTCTACTTCAGAAGTCCTATCAAACAGCTTCCAGGTGCTGCAATCAACAAGCTACAAGCATATTGACTTTCAGAAGACCAGTGGAACCTTGCAGAAACACTTAGTGCTGTTCTTGAGGTTACAGTTTTATATTACTTTGAAGTTTGAACACAATTGATTCAATCTTTTTTCAGGTGTTTGATGAGCCTACAAAGTTGTTTTCACAGTCTCAGGTTCCCTTTATTGCAGAGGCTTTACCAATGCTAGATTCTATTGAGCAATCCATGAACCTAGTTTGTGATGATGCAGAATCTGAGCTTCCTAATGTTGTTTGTGTGGCAGCACAGGCCATTCTCATTCTTATTGACAAGTATTACACTCTTATGAAGGAAACTGAACTATATGTTGTTGCTATTGGTAAGTGTGGAATATTCTACCATTTCTTGGTTCTGACACTATTCAGTCATGTGTCCTGATAAGAAGCTCAAATGGTTTAAGGATCATGATCACACAGCTGCACAAATCCGAGATATCAAGAAGACAGTTCTCACTCGTTGGAATGAGTCATATAAGGGAGAGGAAGTTTTACCTCCTGCACCTGCAGTGCCCCAGAGAGGCAAGGTGAGTTTTGAATTTGGTGGATGAATTTGGAGGATTATGATTTGTTCATAGGCAAAATCAAAATGGGTCATCCCAACTGAATCTCAGGCTGAGAGTAATCAAAATACCAACATTATTCTTACCTACTTGGCTGATCCAGTCATCAAATCCTCTGCCATAAAGGAGGCTGGAGGATATATGAAATACTGGAATTGGGCAACTGAGCATTGTCCTTGTGTAGGAAAGATGGGACTTGATTTTTGTTTGGCACCAGGTCAGTATAAATTGTATTAATTTGTGCACCTACTCAGACATTATGTATGACAGCTTCATCAGTTGATGCTGAACATGCATTTTCAGTTGGCAGACTTGAGGTCAACCATCTCCAGCATAGCATCATTCAAAGCTCAGGTTGCAGTTTGGTCATGGGCCAAAACCCCACTTTATCCAGGACTTTCAGAGACCATCAAGATTGTTGAGAAGCAAATGAGAGGTGAACAGGTGGAATATGAGATGGAGGAGAATGATGATGAGACTGATGAGATTGATGAAGAAGATGAGTTCTGGTCATGATAAACTAAGTTGTACTGTACAGGTCTCAACAGTGCCTATGATGTATTTTATAAATTTTGATGATGTATTCCAGAATCCACTATTACTACAAACCAAAACCAGTCAAGACCAGTTTTCAAGTGGACCAGGGGTCCAACCAACATTGCTCTTAATTAATTTATAGTATGATAAAAACATTAAGTAGTACAAAATCATAATTGTCCCCCATCTTTGTTTCCTCTGCATTGTTTTCTCATCATCATCCTCTCATTGTTGTTCCCTGTAGGGATCTGCACAGGTAACTTGTGGGTGGTTTTGAGTGTACCCATACCCATACCTCGTTGAGCTACAGGTCAGGCAGCAATGGGTCAACCCCCCATCTCCAGTCCTATAACAGCTCCTGCATTTCAGGAGACCCGCAATTGCAGGCTCCCTTGAGTGCAGGAGCTGATGATGACAACAACATTGCATTGTCATTGTCAGGGCTGGGGAGGGTTCCACCCTGCAAGCAATTACTCACAGCAGTGTCATCATGGGCCTGTTTTAGGTGGGGAGGGCCAGGGAGCAGTAGTGATGCCCCCTGTGCCTGGTGACAGAGAAGGGGATCCACCCCATGAGCAGTTGCTCATGGGAATGGGTCATCTCAAGGTGGTGAGGTAGGGGATCCACCACCCCATGAGCAGTTGCTTGCGGGTGTGGGTGTCATCTCATAGGCAGCGGGGTAGGGGATCCACCACCCTGGGAGCAGTTGCTCATAGAGATTGACAGGGGTATGCAAAACCCTGGGGGTAAGTGCAAAGGGTATGGGAGGGTGGGGGTAAGGGTGAGATTTTTGAACCCTTCTTGTACCCTTACCCTTCAGCAGGGTATCCAAGGGTATTGGGGGGTATAATAGTCATGCATGAGTTTTGATGCAACAATTGTGTTGTGATTTGAAATAAGTTGAATTTGAAACATGTTTGACGATCTGCCAGCCCTTGCCATGCCAAAACCCTCAGACCTTCGGGACGAGCTTGATCGGTATCTCAGCACCGATCATGAACATGTGGGCAATGTTCTGAAGTGGTGGTTCGAACGGAAGCATGTCTACCCACGACTT
>QLOK01014750.1:3389-33179 GCA_003313805.1 Tricholoma flavovirens
CAAACAATACATGGTTTGGGCCCCCACTGTGAACTCATTCCCCTTGGTGCCCTCTCCCATCCTCCCTTGCACTCTCCCATTGCGTTCTGTCCCCATCATCATCCACCCTGTGAGAAGGGGCTCGCAGTGGTGGTATTGGGGTGCTTCCTGTTGTCCCATCCCTGGGCGGTTAGTGGCAGAGGTAGAGGGGTGGCAGTTGGTGCTTACTTGGTGTGGGTGATGCTGCTCCCCTCCCATCAGTTACTGTTGTCGTTTTTGTGGCCTTCTGCTCACCGTTTCTGGTTTCTGGCTGTGTGTTGTTCCTGTGGTTGGTGTTGCTATGTGTGGGTGTCATGCAGGCATAGTCATGGCTGTGGTCCTGTCTCTGTCCCTGTTCCCTCTCTTTGTCATTGTCACGGTCCTGGGCTTCCCGACTGTCATTGTCATCAGTCCTCTCCAGTGCCACCCCACGAGCAGTGGCTCGTGGCAGCGGTAGGGGGTGCTGTGTTTGCCTGGGTGTCGTAGGTCTCCTGCAGTTGGTTGCTGTATTCAGCTCATTTTGAGCTTGCTGTGTTCATGTAAAATAGTTAAAAACCTAAATAAATGAAAATATATGTTAGTTAGAAAGAAATAGGAAAAGAAAAAAACTTACACAGGGCCAAAAATGATGTAAACATCATTTTTGGCCCATGTTTTGGGCTGTGTTGGCTGTTTGTGGCTTCTGGTGGTGTTCTACAGCACTGTTGTTGGGCTGGGAGTCAGGAGTCAGGGTGCTGGTATTTTGAGCTTGCTGTGTCATTGTAAAATAGTCAAAAACCTAAATAAATGAAAATATATGTTAGTTAGAATGAAATAGGAAAAGGAAAAAACCTTACATGGGGCCAAAAATGACGTGAACATTGTTTTTGGCCCATGTTTTGGGCTGTGTTGGCTGTTTGTGGCTTCTGGCAGCATTCTACAGTGCTGTCATTGGGCTGGGAGTCAGGAGTCAGGGCACTGATATTTTGAGCTTGCTGTGTCATTGTAAAATAGTCAAAAACCTAAATAAATGAAAATATATGTTAGTTAGAATGAAACAGGAAAAGGAAAAAACCTTACATGGGGCCAAAAACTACATATGTGAACATTGTTTTCAGCCCATGTTTTGGGCTGTGTTGGCTGTTTGTGGCTTCTGGCGGTGTTCTACACCAATGTTGTGGGGCTGGGAGTTGGGAGTCGTGGGGCTGGCATTTCAAGCTTGTTGTGTCATTGTAAAATAGTAAAAATGTTAGTTAGAATGAAATGGAAAAAAAAGCTTACATGGGGCTGAAAATGATGAAAACATCATTTTCAGCCTGTGTGTTGTGCTGTGTTGGCTGTTTGACGGTGTTCTACAGCAATGTCATGGGGCTGGGAGTTGGGAGTCGTGGGGCTGGTCATCACAGCATAGGGAGCAGTGTTATGATGGTGAGTGATGAGCATTGTTATGCCCTATGTACCCAGATACAACTGGATATCTGTACCAATCTATCCATATCCAATCCAGATCTGTGATGCAGTTATTATCCAGTTATGTAACCAGATAAGCCATATCTGTGTTAGTCCTTACCCTGGATAGGAATTAGGACTAGGCTGGAAGGGGCTTGGATTATTTTAGAATGTTGCACACCTTCCATATACATACTTTGGCCCTTGCAACAGACTCCTTAGAGTTTTCTCTTTGGATTTCCCTTGCAAGTATTGAGTTCTTAGGACTCTGATCATAAGGTTGCCCTTACACAGACCTCCCATGTAGCTAAAAAAGAGTATGAGATCAACAGAATTCAAGACCAATGATATGTGTAATTTTTCATGAGGGGCACACAGGCTCCTAAAACCATTCACTCAAACTGTGGTTTAATCCCACAGCATATGATCCAAATGAGAACAAACATAAAAAAAATAAACAAAACATCTCATGGTTGAGTGGCTGGCAAAAGTGGGATTTGTGGATCTCAGTGATCTCAAATAAACCCTACAATAGGTGCTAAGATAATACAAATCAATCACAGACAATCAGAAATACAGTGGCTCAAAAAACTGGCACAATGTTTGGACCATTTCTAGTATTCACCTTATAACACCACTGTGAACCTGGTGGGGCCTGTTTTTCATTTGTTTAATTTGGGAAACCCTGATTTCATAATATATATGGCTGAATTAAGGGCAGATGAATTTGGGATGAATTTTATACACAGTATAATTCTACCTTTTATGCCAAGTTGGTGTGGTGGAATAACATACCATGAGTGGCTGAAATATGGGATGATTTTTCCCTTCAACAACAATGGGAATTTCAAACAGTTTGGGCTAGGTCAACAATGTGAATTTCTAATGAGGCTTCAGTGAATTTCAGCATCAAATTTTGGGCTGGATTTGGGCTCAGTGGTGTGTTCTCAATGCCTTGAGAAATGACTATGAAACTTTATTTGAGACAGCTATACAAATACAATGTGGAGTCATTTTGTAACATCATTGTGGCCATGCAGAAGATGTGCTGTGATCAACAATGGCCCACCTCCCACAATCCATGATCCATCCAATGACACATTTCACCTGGTTATGGTCAATGAATTCCATGGATCCAAAGTCTTTATAATATTTGATCCCATCCACAGTGGGGTCGATTAGTTTAACTGGCTTGATAAGTGCATAGACAAGCATTTGGGGCTGGACTTGGTCACTTTGGAACTTGGGAATGCTGATGATAAGAAGGTGAAATAGTTGGCCAAAGAAGTCACACAGTTCAAACTCAGATGTTTGGCATTGTTGATGAGCAAATTTATCAACAAAAAGCTGATACTAAAATAGAAATATGTCAATGTGTACCATATCAGATACATCAACACATACCTGGACAAATGACATGTCATAGCTATCAGATTAGCATGCATAACATCCCCACCTTCCAGCTGGTATACCCAGCCATACTGAATAAAGTGAGGATCCTTTGGGATGAGCTGACAAATTGTTTGGGCAGTTACATCAAGTGAGTTTCAAGTGACACAGTAAGTTTTATCCATAGACAGTGGTTGATAGATTCAGTGGATCATGTTGGAGGAGCAAGAACATATAGTGGATCTGAAACTAATGAAAAAATTTGTGGATTTGTTGAGGGATGGAAGACATACATAAAGGCAGTGTCAGATTCTGGTCATGAGATGTAGGTGGTTGAAGGCCTAGTTTCTCATCCAAATTGTATAGGAGGGTGATGTGGGTTAACTGTGCATGCAATGTAACATATCTGTTGATGCTTGGGTAAGGAAACCATCAACTCCTGATGTTGTGAAGGATATCACCACAATAGTGTTCCATTGGAAATGCCCAATAGGGACAGACTGGGCCCATAGCTCTGATGGTTGGAGCAATATGCAGCAAGGCATGAACAGTGGGTGGGCAGCACAAAACATGATGATACATCCACATCACAGGTAGTACTTGGGGACACACACCAGTATGTTTCACATTGTGCATAACAGGTCTATACAGTACCTGATTGACCTTGATTGACCTTGAACAACTTCAATCACATTTTTGTGCAATATCTTGCAATATCAAGCCCATTGAACATCTTCATTCTGACTTCGAGCACTAGCATGACTCTCTCATACCTCATACAACCACCTCAAACCTCATTCAATATGTATCAATCATGTTATGAACATTCAATCGACCTCAAACAGTGATATTGAGCTCTTGATAATTCTTGAGCTATATTGATTGAGCTCAATCTTCGTCAAACTTCCTTGAACATCTTTGGCATATCTTCCACAAGTTCATATACACTTATTAATTGATTCATGAGCCCTATGAACGTCATTGAACCCTTTGCGATCACTTTGAACATCATCAATTGAACTCAAGTGCACTTCGAACCCATATTGAGCTACTTCATGCACTTTGGTGGCTGTATTTGTTATCATCAGAGACTCATACCATCCTCCCACACCTCACAAGATCATATGACAAGCTTATCGCATGAAGAACAATAGGCAAGGTCCCACTTTGAAGGACATGAGAGGATTTTAGAGGTATTTCAGACTCCTCAAAGGGAACATGTGTTTCCCCACATGGATTCTTTTTGTTTGTCCCACTTTTTGCATCATTCTATCATTTACCTGTCATTATTAGACCCATTAGATCATTTTCATCCTGCCTCATGTAGGCCTCATGTTTTATTTCCTTTTTAGTCCTATGTTTTTCAAACCTATATAACTTTGTATTACCTACCTTTTCCAACAAGAAATCATTTACCATATCTTCATCTTGAACATATCGAGCATCATCCAGTCATTTCCACTTGCATATTAGTAGCTATTAAAGCCCCCATCTACATTGGTCCCATCCTCTTTTACATACCCAACTCATTCCTCAAATGTCTCGAACTTTTATTGCAACCTTGAACTTTTATTGTGACCTTGAACTTTTATCACGACCTTGAACTTTTATTCCAACCTTGAACTTTCATTCCAACCTTGAACTTTTATCATGACCTCGAACTTTTATTGCAACCTTGAACTTTTATTGTGACATTGAGCTTTTATTGCGACCTTAAACTTTTATCGCAACCTTGATCTTTCCTCGAACCTCGATTGAACACCCTTGAAATATCTTGCTCTCAGTTTGTATAACCTTGGTTTACTTTACTGAAGTTTAGAACCATCTTGCTACCTTCCTCTAACCTGTGTTATACCATATGAAGCCTTTTGTAGGGTTTTGTGTGGGTTTCCTGGTCAAGTATTATCATTTTGGAGCTCACTGTGAGGGGTTTCTAAATCATTTCATCACCTATACCATCTGGAATTCCTCAGCTTAGGCCAACAGCAGCAAGAAAACTTCACAATGAAACTTGCCAAGCCTTCACATCTCTCAAAGAATTGGGAGATATTCTAATACCTGTTCCAGAAAGCCAATCGACTCATCACCACTGATTCCCCTTGCCAAAGCATGCATTCTCCAAACTACCTCTCACTTCATCCACAATGATGCCTGCATGTGGTTACTCCACCACTCCAAGATTTGACCCGACCCAGCCTCGAGAACTTCATTGCTACTTCAACAAACATGAATTGCTCTTTGGAGCATGTAACATCACCAATTCCAATATCATGAAGAAGCATGCCTGTTGATATGTTGATATCAACACTTCCAAACTTTGGGAGTCAATTCCAGAGTACACAACCAGTGTCTCATTCAATAACTTTCACATTGCAATCCACAAACTCTACCCTGGCTCAGAAGACAATCACAAATGGACAATCTTGGACATGGACAAACTTGTTGGTGAACAACTTTGAGTCGGTATTTTCAATGCAAATGATTTAGGGTTATATTTTTGAGCTTTCTATAATATTACGAAGTTTTTGCACACTAAAAACAGGATATTGGAGGCTGAGCAGAGCAGAGCCTTTGTTCGAGGCTTCCAACCTGGTTTATGGATGCGAATCACTTGAAGGCTCAAACTCAAATTCCCCAACCACTACCCAGATGACCCCTACCCACTCAATGATATTCACAAAGCTGCAAAGTTCATTCTAGCAGGTTCAAACACTTCGCATTTGACACCGCCCCAAACATTGCAAACATTGACCTCAAATCCAGTACCTACAATCTTGACATCAGCACTTCAGATCAAATCGGAAGACCTCACAGCAATCCTCGAGAAGTTTACAGCCACCCTTGTCACTGCTATGGCAGGTTCAAAGTCAAATTTGAGCCCTCAAACTACTCATGCACCTGGATCAGATACCCTCGACAATTTAGTTTGTATTTTCTGTGGGCACTCTGGGCATTTCATTAGTGAATGTCTGGTTTGCAAGTCTTACATTAACAAGGGCAAGTGTAAAAAGAATGCTGAGGGAAAGGTGGTACTCCCTAATGGTCAATTCATGCCTCAAAACATCCCAGGTCGATTCATTAAAGATCGAATCAATGAATGGTGTTGTTGAAACCCTGAAACTTCAGTCACATCCTCACTCATGTACGATATCACCCCATCACCAGTCTCATCACCATCCCACAGAGGTGTTTATCCCATTTTGGTATTAACTAACAATTCCAAAGATTGTATTGCGGCCCTTGAACAGGAAATATTTGCACTTCAAAGTGGTAAACAATTTAATCGAGCTGATAAAAACCTCCCCATTATACCAGACCCTCCAACTCACATGCCCCTTACTACCTCAGCCCATATTGAGCAAATTCCCAAACTGCCAGTACCCTTAACCACTTGAAATTTGACATTGACCTCAACATCAAACAACAATTCAGCCTCAACAAATCCCCCAACCTTGAACTCAACCCCTACCACATTGAACCAGCCCTGGATGACTTTGCAACCCCCAGTTCACCCTTTCGCAGGCATTAAGGAGAATAGCTATTTGCCACCACATGAATGAAACTTTGCAGGTGGTTCAAAACCTCAAGATGGCCCATTGTACCATACTCAGGCCCCCATTCAGAAGGACTTGATCACCCAGGACATATTCACATGCACTATGAAAACACCCCTCATCACTCTAACCTCTGAAGAACTTCTTTCTTTATCACCCAAAGTTCATACTAAATGGCACAAACAGATCACCCTGAAATGAGTCCAACAGGCCCCTCAGACCTCAATGAAAATGTTCAAAGATGGTTTGATCATTGTCCCCAACCCCTACAAAACATACATCAGCTTGCTCGAACCAGGTCAAATTGCACAACCCTTCATCGTTGCAAAGGAATCACATGGAATAAGGTTGATATACATGAATGTTAATGGTGAAAGAAATATTGAGAGTGTTGTTGATCCTGGATCCTTGATAATTGCTATGTTGGATGATGTCTGCCATGAACTAGGCCTCATGTATGATCCTGAAATTTGTCTACCCATGCAATAGGCAAATGGTGGTATAGATGAAACACTTGGTTTAGCTCATAATGTCCCTTGTGATCTCAGTTCAATAATTTTGTACATGCAGATCCACATTGTTCGTGACCCTGCCTATGACATTCTACTCAGCCAACCATTCGATGTTCTTACCGAGAGCATCATATGAAACTATCAAAACAAAGCCCAGACTATAACAATTCATGATCCAAACTCAACTCAAAGTATGACCATCCCCTCAATCCCCTGCTCGAACTATTGTCAAAAGATCATTCAAGAGGTTTTTTGCAAATAGAGGATGAGATTTCAAGTGGCCAACAGTGTGTGTTCATTATTTCCTTCAACCATTCTGACTCTTTGATATCTATCTAACATGCTGCTGCAATCCCTGTTTCACTTCCTCAACAACTTTGCCTTCTATTCCACATGCTGCCTTTCTCTCAGAACTCTATTTATCAGCTTCCAACCAGTATCCAACTCTTAAACAAGCCTTGATGGCTTTCCTATTTACAGACAAACATGTTTGAACAACTTTGAGTGAGTTAGATCAATATTGAGTGACTTCGATCAACCTCTAGCAAACACTGTATACTTTGAACACTTCTTTGAACCCCCCTTTCAACAATATTACCAACTCACTACCAGCCTATATCCAATTGAAGAAGAAGTACAAGCCCATTGTGCTCAAAGTTTGACCAGTAATCACTGAACTCCTGAATCAATTTTGAATAGTTCAAAATATCATTGGTGATCCCCTCAAAAACTGACAAAAACCATCCTGGTGATTTTCTTTGGCCAGAAGAGCAAAAACTCGTGCATGACTTTATTTGAAATCACAAAACAGACTTTGCATGGAACAATAAAGAATGAGGGACATTTCAAGAAGATTTCTTCCCTCCTATCAACTTCCCAGTAATCCCTCACACCCCATGGGTCGAACGAAACATTCTGATACCACCTGGCATACATATATGAAGAAGTTTGCGATATCATCAAAAAGAAGATTGAAGCTGGTGCATATGAGCCCTCAAACTCGTATCAATCGTGCTGGTTCCTCGTCCTCAAGAAAGATGGAAAATTGCTTTTACCAGTCCACAGTCTTGAACCCCTCAATAAGGTCACCATTCAACACTCTGGTGTCATCCCAATCCCCAAAATTTAGCAGAGCAATTCAGTGGATGATCATGCATTGGAATGCTCAATCTTTATGTGGCTTTTGATGAATGAAAGGTAGCTGAATCTTTGAGAGACCTAATGACTTTCCAGACACCTTTCAGCACACTTCAACTCGTAACCCTTCCAATGGGTTGGATGAACTCAGTCCCTATCCTACATGATGATGTCAGCTATATCCTACAACCTGACATTCCTGAAGTCACCATCCCATATATCAACAATGTCCTGATAAAAGGCCCAACAACACAATATCAGCTCACTGAAGGCAGATATGAAACTATTCCAGAAAATCCTGCAATCCAAATATTTGTTTGAGGGCACTTCAAAAACTTCAATAGGGTTATTCAGCAAGTAAAGTACTGTGGAGGAGCATTTTCAGGTCATAAGCTCTTCCTTTGCATCCCCAAAATAACAGTTCTAGGACATATTTGTAACTTCAAAGGTTGAACAGTTGATCCCACTCGCATCGATGCAATTCAAAAATGGGAACCTTGTTGAACTCTCACTGAAGTTAAGGCATTCTTAGGGACAATAGGAGTTTGTCACATCTTTATTCAAAACTTCACACAGTGTGCATCACCACTAATCACTCTAACTCGAAAAGATGTCCTGTTCAAATTTGGTCTGAAACAGATCACAGCAGAAGACCTCAAAAATGCTCTCATTGAGTCTCCAGCCCTTTGAGCCATCAACTATTGATTGACAGCACCAGTTATACTATCAGTCGACACCTCAAACATTGCAATTGGATTTCTACTCACCTAATGCAACCCCAATAATCTTCAAAAACATTATTACAATCGATTCAGCTCGATTACACTAAATTTGCAAGAGTCAAGGTTCTCACAACCGAAACTCAAACTATATGGGTTGTATTGAGCTCTCACAGCTCCTCAATTTTATCTTATTGGCATTTGAAATCTGATTGTTGAAGTCGATGCAATGATAATACTTGACCAGGAAACCCACACAAAACCCTACAAAAGGCTTCATATGGTATAACATGAGTTAGAGGAAGGTAGCGAGGTGGTTCTAAACTTCAACAAGGTAAACCAAGGTTATACAAACTAAGAGTGAGAGATTTTGAGGGTGTTCGATTGAAGCTCAAGGAAAGATTGAGGTCTTGATAAAAGTTTGAGGAATGGGTCAATATGTGAAGGAGGACTGTGATAGGTACTAATACACAAGTAGCAATGACTGGACAATGTTTGATATGTTCAAGATGATGATATGATGATTTTCAAAGAAGTTCATGACAATATTGCAAAACTTTGAGAAAGGCTAGAGACTTGGACTCAAGAGTGGGAGCTCTTAAATCAGACAATAGAGAAGTAAGGGGAACGATTTCTTGTTGGAAAAGGTAGGTAATACAAAGTTATATAGGTTTGAAGAACATAGGACTAAAAAGGAAATAAAACATGAGGCCTACATGAGGCAGGATGTAAATGATCTAATGGGTCTAATAATGATGGGTAGATGATAGAATGATGCAAAAAGTGAGACAAACAAAAGGGTATCATGCAGTTCATACATGTGTTCCCTTTGAGGAGTCTGAAAATCCTCTCATGTCCTTCAAAGTGGGACCTTGCCTATTGTTCTTCATGCGATAAGCTTGTCATATGATCTTGCGAGGTGCAGGAGGATGGTATGAGTCTCTGATGATAAGGAATACAGCTGCTGAGGTGCACAAAGTAGCTTGATATGGGTTTGAAGTGCGCTCAAGTTCAATCAATGATGTTTGGAGTGATCACAAAGGGTTTGATGATGTTCATAGGGCTCGTGAATCGATCAATAAGTATATCTGGACTTGTGGAAAATATTGCAAAGATGTTTGAAGAAGCTGGATGAAGATCAAGCTCAATCGAAAGAGCTTGAGAATTATTGAAGGTTTGATATTGCTGTTCATGGTTGATTGAATGTTTGTAAGATGATTGACACTTATCAAGTGAGGTTCAAGGGGGTCATATGAGGTATGAGAGAGTCGTGCTAGTGTTCGAAGTCAGAATTGAAGATGTTTGAGAGCTCAATATTGCATGATATTGCTTGAAATTGCAATCAAAGTTGTTTGAAGTCGATCAAGGTCGATTGGACAACTGTATAGAGCTGTTATGTGCAATGCAAAATGTACTGGTGTGTGTCCTGAGTACTACCTGTGATGTGGATGTATCAGTGCAATATATCAAAGGAATGTTATTGAATCCCAACATCACAATAGTAGCTGTATTGTTAACAATCTATCGGTGCTAGTTGATAGGCCATTGTGCACAGTACTGATGGTTTTATTACAATGACATTGTAATAGATATCTGATAGATGTAGTAGATATTATTGTTAATGATTGTTAATGATTGTAGATGGTACCACAACCAACTGAAATACAGTGTTAATGGTACTGGGGCCTATTGTTAATCATTGTAAATGGTACTGGCACCCATTGTAATACATTGTTAATCACTGTAAATGGTACTGGGGCCCATTTTTAATCATTGTAAATGGTACTGGCATCCATTGTTAATCATTGTAAATGGTACTGGCACCCATCATCAGGAAACCAAGGAGGAAATGATAATATTAGACTATATTATACAAGGCATGATAAGCTAAATCTTTAGTATGACATGTCAAATTCTTATACATCCTCTGCTAATGAAAAGATATAGCACAGTAGGGTTGGCCAATTCTACCAGATCTGCCAGACTGATGGATTAGATCAATATCTGGCAACTTTCCATTTATAGATCAAACCTTGTAATCCAGGGTGAAGAAGATAGAAAATAATACCATTTTCATTTCTTTTTGTTTTTACATACTTTACTCTAGGGATGCTTTATTAATTAGTAATTGACTCAGTAATGTTGATTAACTTAATTTTTGTTTATTCATTTGTCTTACTTGCTCTTACATGCTTACTCACACACCTTTATTTATTTGTGGCTGAGGTCTTGATCAGGTTTTTGTATTTTGCTGAGTCCACCGGGTTGTGGCTGTGCAGTCTCAATTAGCTCAAACCTCCAAGATTTCATACTCTTGGCAACAATGGCAACAAATAACCATATTAAAAAGTTGAATTGAGTTCATCTGAAAATGTTTATCTGTGCATTATTGGTGTTTTAAGTTGTTTGAGTATATTTGACAAGAGGATCCAATTCTGGCAATAGAGCTACAGTTAGCTACAAGAGTGATGGATGCTTTCATAGCTTTCTGGCTTTACAACATAATTGTGAAATACTTACCATGCTTTGCAATACTCCCTCAGACTTGTATGAGATGCCCCAGAGCCCAAATATTGCTTTACATTGGAATGTTAGCTCTGGTAATAAAATACTTGTAGTGTAAAGATAAAAGTATTTAATCAGATCTCATTATATAACATTTTGATAGCTATTTGTCACTATTGACTGGAAATACCAGCATCTCCACAGTTTCCTGATGATTGTAATACATTGTTAATCACTGTAAATGATACTGGCACCCATTGAATTGCATTGTTAATCACTGTAAATGGTACTGGCACCCATTGTAATACATTGTTAATAGTTGTAAATGATCCTGAGGCCCATTGTTAATCAATGTAAATGTTACTAGTGTCTATTGTAATACATTGTTAATCATTATAAATGATGCTGGGGCCCATTTTAATATATTGTTAATCATTGTAAATAGTACTGGGGCCCATTGTTAATCATTGTAAATGGTCCTGGGGCCCATTGCTAATTGTGAATCATATTGTTAACTGAACATCAGTCATCTAATTCGAATGGATCATAATTTTCATCCTTTTCAACTTCTTCATCCTCCATCTCATCCTCCTCCTCTTCATCCTTCTCCTGATTGCTTGATCCATTGCTTTCTGGATTATCCATAGTGTTGGATTTCAAGGGATCTACTGCATTAGAATTTTTGTTAGTGATCAAATGGCTATACTGATGACCCCATTCTGTTTCCATCTTGTTTGCTTGCATATAAGGCAGCCATGCCTTTGCAAAGCTCTTGGCCAAAGCTTTGCAAAAAAATGCTTGCTTTTGTGCATATGCAGTAACTCCATGGATAAAATGGCATTTTCTGCTGTGAGCAGAGCAGGCTCAAGCTGAAGCCACCAGGATGCCTTCCACTTATAATATACAATTGTCTAGTGCATTTCCTCTTTGAGTAGCTCAACCTCCTCCTCCCATCACATCTTTCTTGCCTGAGATTTAGACCATTCCTTCATCCAAAATCTGCTCTGAGGCATCCACTTCAGTCTCTGTTGCTGGCCTTCACACCAGCCAAATCCATGAGATTTTGAAGTGGCCTTTGCTTGTGTCCAGTGCATCAGACATCTCCATAGAAAAATCCATCCTCCCTGGTCCATGAACATCAGACTTCTTAATAAGCTCCTTTAGTCTGGTGTTCCATCTGCCCATTGGATCAGCTGCAAGCAAGCAAGCATGTGCAGCAGAGTACTGCAGCATTGCGATGGTTGAACCGATTGAACAAGGTGCACATCTGAGTATTTGGGGAATTTCCAGTTCCACTGATGTTGACTTTTTTAAATTGCCAGAAGCCTGAGATAACATGCAGATAATGCCATATATCAGCTAAAGCATCATCAGCTTGTGCAATATGCAAATGGACTTCACATGATAGACATTTAGCAAAAGCCAGAGAAGCTTGTTGATTTGGTAGAAGTGATGAGGGAAGGAATAATGGAATGGCCTCAGCTGTGAGTGATTCTTTGCTTGATTGTACCTCTGATAAAAGATTGGTATAAATCATGGAAACAAGGGAACCAGTTGAAGGAAGATAGGCCAATTGAGCCTCTCGCCAAAGATTGATATGCATCATAAGAATGCAGCACTTTTCTTCTAAATCTGCCAGCGGGTTTGTGGCTTGTACTTTTTCAAAACTTTGAGGTCATATGTGATGATGCATCTTGAATCAAACAAGCTAGAGAAGATATTAACAAAACAAATTAAAATTGCATACTGCTGTTCTTCAAGTTCTAGTCCAGTTGTAAGAAAAGTTGTTAAACTTGTCTTATGAGTTGCAACTTCTCCCTGAGCAGTCGAAGTTGAATCTTCTTTGGTGAGTTCCAGCCACACATCTTGTAAAGTAGTGCTTGCTGAAATGACATTAAAAGCCTTATTGAAAGAAGATGAATTTCTACTTACATCGTCCTGGTTCCAAATATGGATTTAGCTTTGAATGGTCTTCCTTCCATTATTTGCCAGGCAGTGATTGTAGCTGGTTGGAAAGTCGCTGAAAATTGATCAAACAGCTGCTGGTGCTTTGCATGCATTCCAACTGCCTTTTTTAAGTGGCGTAAAAATTCTTGACCTGTTTTAAATATGATAATAGCTTATTGATGGGAAGAAAAAAAAAAAATGGAAAACAAGTATTCTGTGAAAATTCAAACCACCCCATTGATCATTTAAAGTCTCATGATGTGCACCCAGCCCCATCTCCCATGTGCTTGGACCCAAAGGATTTGTCCTAGCCCATGTACTCTCAACTTCTTCACTACAAGTACACCCAACTCCATCCCAAAAGCCCAATCTAAAATCAGCCTGACAATCAGGACCATGAGCATTGATATGCCAACTAGGGACTCCAAACTCAATAACAGTTTCTTTACTCAGCTGCAACTCTGGTGGAAACTTGGACATCCACTCATCAAATTTTTTGGAGTATTGGCATCCAATATCAAAAGTCAAAACAATGTGGGAAATGGCTTCTCCCTTGATTGATGATAAGATTACATAGTCAATATTGCAGAATCTATTGGACAATTAGCATCCATTCAGCAAACAATAATCATTGTGCACAATACCATGTTCCTTTTTGCAGATTGTCAACTCCATTTCTGCAAACAAGACCATGGCAGGGACAAATAACAAGTATAACACCATTAACCTTATATCCTGGTGTTGAATGAACAGCTACCCAGACCAATGCATAATGCTCTGACTGACATGTGTTAATCTGGGAAAATATTAGATCCACTATAAAACTGGCATTAAATACAACATACCTCTGGCTGGTCAATAAAGTTTTTGATAAATGCTTGATAGTCTTCTTCCTCAACAAAATATGCCCACCCAGGAGTGAGTTCTGGATCATTTATTCCATGCTCCTTTAACTGCAGTTTAAATTTTCCATCAACTTCCAGAAACTGTGTATACAAATATCTACAAGTAATATTAGGGCTGAATCACCATTGAGAATAGTACTTACTGCTTTGGATCTGCAATATTCCAATTATCAGGTAGGTTTTGTCCAGGATGGGGGCAGGAAGGACATTTGATAGCCAGTTCACCATGTGAAGTCACCTGGGCACCTTCAGAACAATGTCCATGGCCTGATTGTTTAAGCATTAGAAGATGGTGCCATATGCGAACAGCCTGTCAGAACTCAGATAGGCAATCCTAAAAAGGAACTTACAATAAGCATGGCATAATCATCATTTGGAAAATCGGGATGACTTCTTGATCTTGTACCGCCACCATCTCGAACTTTCCCACAGTTTCTCGCGAACCAGAGAAGGAGAGGAGGAGGGTGAACACAGCATAGCATAGTGTCATAATACATTGTTCCATAGCCTGTATCCCACACATAGTTATGTATGTTACAACCCCCCACTCCTACACTGCCCCAAAAAAGGCAAAAAACCACAACCACAACCACAAAAAGATCGCAAAAAGACACAGAGAATGCAGAAAACATAAACACAGATGTATGGATGCAGGAAGAAGCCATAAGCTTCCTCACAACTGAAGAATACCTCTTGCCAGGTAAACTTGCTGATCTACTAACCCTGTCTCACATCCTCTCACAGCTTGGAATGGCTGCTGTGAGAATGCCAAAAGACCTGACAGACGGAATAAGGGCAATCGCGATCCTCATTGCTGATGCTGCAGCACAGCACATGGCTGATGAAATCACAACAATAATCAAGACACAACTACAAGAATAGTTAGAAACCTTCTCATCCATCATGGAAACCATGTGGGATGCCATCGTACATGTAACAGGAGCAGCAAAGGTAATAACAGGTAAAATGGATGAATTTAATGATGAATTCCAGGGGACAGCCAACCAACTGGCTCAAACAATACAAGAACTAACAGAGAGAAATACTGAAAGAATGAATGCACCAATGACAGCCCCCAACTTCAACTACCAACTGATGACATACACAAATGTCATACAACAGCATGTACCACAAGCACACAAATCGGTGGTAGCAAGAGGCAAATTAACAGTTAAGCAAATCTTGATCCAAAAGGACCCGGGAGCCACTGACAATGCACTTGAAAGTCTCACAGAGAAAGACCTGGTAGAGAAAGCTAACACCACCCTACACCTCATGGGAATAGAGGTGGCAGACAAGCCACCGGGGACAACATTCGTTGGAGCAAAGAAGCTAAACAATGGTAATGTGCTATATCAACTAAACTCAATGAATGCTGGCTACTGGATTAAGCAACCAGATGTTCAAAAAACATTCATAACAAACTACGGCAGCACCTCCAACATCCAAAACAAACTCCACTACATCATAGCCAAGTTTGTGCCTACCACCCTCGACACAGAATTCAGTTACGCACATGCAAAAGTAGAAGAAGACTCAGGCATAAGTAATGACACAATTGCCTTCTCAAAATACATCAAACTGCCCCACCTGCACAATGAAAATCAAAAAGTAGCACATGTCATCATTGGCTTCAATAGCCGAAATGCAGCCAATGATGCAATCCAAGCAGGACTATTCATCGAAGGTAAGCATGTCGATGTGCACAAGAAACTAACAGAACCTAGGAGGTGCCTCAAATGCCAAGAGTACGGCCATTACATACCAGACTGCAAGGCAAGCAGAGATACCTGTGCATGGTGCAGAAAACAACACTGAACAGTGGCATGCAACATTAAGGACACATCAGACTTCTGTTGTGCTAACTGCACAGGGACAGAGGCCAAAGGCCATGGCATGGCAGACAGGAACTGCCCTAAGTTTAGGACTGAACAAGAAAAGATACAAGAGCATGTCCCAGAGAATAAGTATAAGTACTTCCCAACATTCATACTGAGTACATGGAAATTACTGACTGAAGTGGAGCACCCCACAGAGAACCAACTATGACAATGGCAACAGAACACAGAATGGAACCAACACAGAGATTGAACCAACACAGAGACAACCAAATCAATCAACAACACTTCATGGAGAACTGGCAAACGGTACGAAGGGGTAGATGACCACAAGACCAACAAGGTAAGCACTGAGACAACCAACACAAAGCTAACACATGCACAGTTGACAACAGGTGGCCGGTAAGACCAGCCCAAACAACCCTAGATGGCTTTCTGAACTGTACCCCAATGAATGGACATCAACAGCCAGAGGTGAATCAAACAGCAGCACAACAAAATACACCATGGGGAGATAGGGACCTGAACAAGCAGGGACCAGGGCCAAGACTAGAAGCACTAACAACCAACAGAGAACACACACCCCTCAAATATGCCTGTAACCCCAGAACAAGATACACTGCAAAGGCCTTTACAGATCCAACAACAGAACATCAACAAATCTTTGATCAGCCAGCTTGACCTACTCCAAAGCCTCAGATACCCAAGCACACACCACGAACACCCAGATAGCACAAGGTCCGTAACCCTCATCAATGCTAACCTTCTAACAGATTCAGAAAAACAAATCCAATTCCAACACCCAGACATCATGGCAATGGAAATCCATGGCCGCTTTGGTACATTACGACTTATAAATATATATAATGACAGTGACAATAACCAAGCACTGACACACATATCCGCATTCATGCAAGATCAAGAGAGACAGCTGCAGGCAATAGGACCACTACACACCATATGGCTAGGAGACTTCAACCAACAACACCCACTATGGGATGAACCCAGAAATGCACATCTATTCACCTGTGACAGTCTAAACCTAACACAGCCACTCCTCAACATGTTAGGGAGACACGACATGAAAATGGCGCTACCCCCATTCATACTGACCATGTGGGAACACAACACAGGTAACCACACAAGAGTGGACAATATCTTTTGCACAGAAGAAACTATGGATGTGATCATCAAATGCACCACAGATGATGCAACAAGACCAGTAAGAACTGACCACTACCCCATATCACACAGATAGATATCGAAGCACCAAAAGCAGCATGGAAACCACAGCAGAACTTCAGGATGACAAACTGGGCTGAGCTCAGTCAAACTCTAAAAGATAACCTTGCTAACATTCTGGAACCAACAGAAATCAAAGACATCCAAACCTTCAACAGCAGACTCAAGAGCCTAAATGAAGCAATACAGGACACCATCAAGAAGCATGTCAAGCTAACAAAACCCAGCCCATATTCAAAAGGGTGGTGGTCATCAGAACTAGCAAACAAGAAGAAGAAGATACAACAACTCAGAGGAAGATCAAAATACCACTGCCAAAATGTGCAACATCCTGTGCATGAGGAGTACTGAAGGCAGAGAAGCCACTACTCAGAAATGATATGGAATGCAAAAGCAGAGCACTGGGTGGATGTTCCTTGATCTATTACTGCCACCACCTTGATAATTCCCAGAGTCTATAAACCGGAGAAGGAGAGGGGGGATGACAATAGGAATAGAATAGCATCATAACACCTTTACTACTCCACACTAAACTGCTACATAAATGTCGCATTCCACCATACCTACAATGCCACAAACAAGACAGAAAACAAATGCAACAACAACAAAGAAAACTCAGAAAGACACCGACAACACAGACAGATTGAACACAGATGTGCAAACAAAAGAACAAGTGATCGCATTCCTGACAACCAAAGAATACATTGTGCCAGGTAAACCTGTAGATCTGCAAACTTTAGCTCACATCCTGTTACAGTTTGGTCACTCAGCTGCAAAGATGTCGAAACCCCTCATGGAAGGAATCAGATCCATAGCTTTTCTCATTGCAGATGCAGCAGCACAAAACATGGCAGAGGATGTAACCATGATGGTAAAAGAACAGCTCCATGAACATATGGAAACCTTTAGCACAAGCATGGAAGTCATGAGAGATGCAGTAGAACACATCACAGAAGCTGCAAAGAAGATAACAGGAAAAATGGAAGAATTCAAATGACTTTCAGGAAATGGCTGAACAGCTGACACAGGTAACCCAAGAACTGATGGAAAAAACCACAGAAAGAAATGTCGACCACAAACACCAGCTGTCAACATATGCAGCCACAGTCCAATACCAACCACACCCAATTCATGAAGCAATCATAACAAGGGGGCAGACCATGGATAAGCAAATCTTAATCCAAAAAGACAAAAACATTACTGAAAACACCCTTGACATTTTATTGCCATTTTCCATCTAGTTGGTGCAGCTAATAATACACACAAATATTGCTCAAATAACATTGAATCGTAGGACAGCTATATCTCTATGAATACTTCATGTAGACCCCTGATTGTATAGTGAAATTTGCTGGCCCAAACCTGCTCTAGCATGCCCCATAATTTTTGTAGCAATCTGATGACTTTTGGCTATTCCCTGAAATTCATGTCCTCAGACCTGTAGGATGCTTCTGGGTCAAGAACCAGTGGTCCATATATTTTCTCTGAGTAATATGTTGGTCATGTATGATGCATCTAGCACACCCCATGGTTTGTTAGAGGTAGACATGAAGGGTCAGTGTGAAACAACGATAGGCATCACTTGCACCTACCATTTTGGGCTTGTATACTTTTTTCAATTCTGCCACCATGACTCACGGCTGCTGACTCTCAGAAGACCTTTGCCAAACACTCATTTACATGGCTTGAACCTGCTCCATCCCCAACATCATTAAGTACACTGGCTGCAAGAAGCGCACTATTCAACAAATCTTTCTGAAACATCATACACACTCTGTCCAGTCAAGGTTTGGAAATGCACAGGAATGCAAAGGAAGAAGGTGAGTGCTGACACAGACTGATATATGAGTAAGTTTATCTATATCTCCTTCTGTCTGTTCATGTATTGTAAGTGATTGTAGTTCCTCCAGGGCCTGGTTCGACACACACCTGACATATACCTCAAGGAATTGCAAGAACAACTGGAATTGCACCTAGGGGTTGTTGTTAGCCTTTCTACCATCTGGAAGGCATTGAGACGAACAGGTTATACAATGAAAAAGGTGCATGTACTGTGTATTGAATATGGCCACAGCTAATCAAGTTGCATCTAGTTGACAAGAGACCCAATAGAGTGAAGTGAAATCAAGCAGGCAACTTTCCGCTATAATTATGGGCTTCAATACACTGCTGAGCAGACTGTGTTTGTGGACGAAAGCTCATTTGACCGATGTACGCTGCACCTTCATCATCATCAGACTCTCCTTCGATAGAACTGTTCCTCTTTGTGTGCTGAGGTTCAGCATTCTTCTTCAATGGCCTAGGTTTGGGTCGTTCGGTTGTGACAACTTGTTCAAGTGAATTTTCCTTGTTGGATATATCAACAAGTTGTTTCACTGACTTCTGTTGTCCTGTTGCCTTTGGAGCCTTACCATTTCGTTTATCTGCCATGGCTTTTGAAAAGGAGAGTAGGTGGAGAGAAAGTACACTGTTGGGGCTGAGGTGCTGGCAAGGTGGTGGATGAAATGAACAAGCATGGAATTTCAAACACAGTCACCCTTGAGCCTTCTGCCTTGTCCATCTATGCTATTCTACCTCTAACAGACCATGGGGCATGCTAGATGCATCATACATGACCAACATATTACTCAGAGAAAATATATGGACCGCTGATTCTTGACCCAGAAGCATCCTACATGTCTGAGGACATGAATTTTGGGGAATAGCCAAAAGTCATCAGATTGCTAAAGAAATTGTGGGGCATGCTAGAGCAGGTTTGGGCGAGCAAATTTCACTATACAATCAGGGGTCTACGTGAAGTATTCATAGAGATATAGCTGTCCTACGATTCAATGTTATTTGAGCAATATTTGTGTGTATTATTAGCCATGCCAACTAGATGGAAAATGGCAAAAACAGAAAAAGACCTTGTAGCAAAGGCAAACACAGCTATTGACCTCATGGGTATAGAAGGACTAGATAAGCCCTGTCATACAACTTTTATAGGAGCAAAGAAACTTCACAACAGAAACATCCTATACCAAATGAACACAAAGGAAGCAGCAGACTGGCTAAGACTAGCCAACGTACAAAAGGCATTCATGGTGTACTTTGATGGTTCATCCAACATGTGAAACAAACTGTACTATGTCATCGCAGAGTATGTCCCAACAACCTTTGATGCAGGAGCCAGCTTCACCATGCTAAATTAGAAGAAGACAATATGATGGGCCAGGACTCGATTGCTTACTCAAGATACATCAAACAGCCCATTTATGTAGCAGTAACCAAAGGGTAGCCCACATAACACTTGGATTCAATAACCAAGAATCAGCTAACTCATCAATCCAAGAAGGCATGTTCATAGAAGGTAAGCATGTAAACATACATAAAACACTGACAGAGCCAAGGAGATGCTTGAAATGTCAAAAATTCGGCCACTACACTACCAATTGCAAGGCAGAAACTGACATATATGCATGTTGCAGCAACCATCACCAAATGACACAATGCATAATCACTGACTCAATACTCTTCTGCTGTGCAAATTGCACAGGTCCAAATGCAAAAGGGCATGGAGGAGCTGACCGAAACTGCCCAGTTTTCAATGCAGAAAAGGAAAAAATTGAAGACAGAGTCCCTGAAAACAAATACAAGTATTTCCCCACTTCTACCCCAAGTACCTGGAGACTACTGAATGAACCAGAACCACAATTACAGCAACACCAACAGCAACAACCATGGCAACCATGGCAGCAAAACCCAGGATGAAAAGCACAGCTAGAGGACATGCAACAACAGAGATTCATTGAAAACTGGCAGAAAGTTTGACAACAATGTGGAAAGCCCCCCACAATGCACAACCAACTTAGAGTGGACAATGGTTGGCCAGTCAGGCCAACACAAAGAACACTCGATGAATTCATAAGTAGCACATAAACTCAAGAACAGCAAAACACATTGTGGGCAGACCGAGACCCAAATGAACAAGGGCCAGGCCCGGAACCAGGGCTAGAAGCACAGATGACCCGCAGGGAAACACCACCACTTGAATATGCATGAGACACAACAACACAGCAAAATACAAAGACCACTTCAAATCTGACAACAAAATGTTAACAAGTCACTGATAAGCCAACTGGACCTCCTCAACAGCCTGAGACGAGATGAGTATGACATCTGCTTAATACAAGAACCCTATGTAGACTTCAGAGGTAAGTCCCATGCCAACCAAAACTGGACCACTGTATACCCTGCAACCCATCAAGAACCAGATATCACAGCAATCGAAATCTTGGGAAATTTTGGTATGATATGCATTATTTATGTGTATAATGACTGCAAAAACAACAATGCACTAACACACTTATCCACTTACATGTGAGATTGAGAGAGACAACAGCATGCAGCAGAACCACTACACACACTATGGATGGGAGATTTCAATCAACACCACCCTCCATTGGATGAAGAGCAGAATGCCCACCTCTTCACCCATGACAACCTTGAGCTAACACAACTATTGCTAAATATGCTAGGCCAACACAACATGAAGATGGCACTACCAGCATTTATACCAACATTACGATCACACAGCACAAAAAATCATACCAGGGTGGATAATGTATTCTGCAGCAAAAACCTCCTCAACATAATAATCAAATGTAACACAGATGATGCAGCACACTCAGTGAAAATGGACCACTACCTGATTGTGACACAGCTAGACATCTATGCACCAAAAGCAACCTGGGAGGCAAGACGAAACTTCAGGCTAGCAGACTGGCCAGAATTGGTAAAAACCCTGAAAAACAACCTGGCTAACTTCTCTCCGCCCACAGAAATCATGGACATACAAACCTTTGATGACAGGCTCAAGAACTTGAACAAAGTGATACAAAATGCAATAGAGAAACACATAAAACTAACAAGACTGAGCCTGTACTCAAAACGATGGTGGTCAGCAGAGCTAGCAAATGAGAAGAAGAAAATGCAACAACTTGGTGGAAGATCCAAATACCATCACTTGAATGCACAGCACCCAGTACATGAAGAATACCATCAACAGCAGAATTGTTACTCTGAAATGATATGCAAAGCAAAGGTGGAACACTGGATCGAATGGATGGAAGGACTCAATGAGTCCAGTGTCTGGCAGGCAAGTAGGCTGGTTTCAGCTCCAGCAACTGATGCAGGAAAAACCAGAATCCCAACATTACAAATCAAAGACCCACAAATGAAACAAGTAGTCAGAGAAGCAACAGACAATGCAGCCAACGGACAACTCTTCTACAAAACATTCTTCCCACCAAGAAACACAACAACAACCCCCAGTTCCCCAAAACTACCAATATCCTTGGGTGAAATGGAAGTTCCAAAACATATCAGATGAACAAATACACCATGCTATTAAGAAAATGAAACCCTACAAAGCCACAAAGAGTGGTACAGTTCCAAATTCAATCTTCATAAATGCTCGAGAAGAGCTTGTACCACATCTATGCCCCCTATTCTGCACCACTAACACATTAGACTACTATCCGCAGGAAAGGGCATGCACAGAAACCCTGGTCCTGAAAAAACCAGGCAAACCAGATTACATCTTGCTGAATGTGTGGTGCCCTATTGTATTATCAGATGGACTAGCCCAACTTCTCAACAGTTGCCAGGTGGAAGATATTGTCACCATGTGCAAAGAACACAATATCTTACCAGCCAACCATTTTGGAGCCAGACCAAGCTGAACCACCACCGACTCAATACACATATTGACAAAAACAGCGAAAGACACATGGCACAAAGGTCAGGTAGCATCAGCTTTATTCTAAAATGTTAAAGGTGCCTTCCCCAGCATATACATCAACAGACTCATTCACAATATGAGAAAGTGTGGGATCCCACAAGAATACATGGAATGGATGAAACAATGCCTCAGCAACAGACAAACAACATTATCTTTGATGACTGCCAGACAGCGACCTTCATTGTATTAAATGGCCTAGACCATGGCGACCCTTTCTCAGGAATCTGCTACCTCCTATATAATGCTGACCTTCGAAAAATCCCAGTACTCAAAATGGGTGAATGGATACTTCTATTTGTGGATGATGCAGCTGTCATAGTCATTGGCAAAGACTTCACAGAAACACACAAGAAGCTGCGCAACATAATGAATTGAACAGGAGGCATTTTAAAATGGGCAAAAGCGCACAACTGCGAGTTTGGTATCGAAAAATTTCAACCCCTCAACATCACAAATAAATGTGTCTCACATCCACTCAACCCCAGGAAGAGAATCCCCATGCCATGCCAAGTGCTAATGTTAGGCAACAAATGGATACCATCAAAGGAAACAGCAAAATTCCTTGGAGTCATAGTTGACAACAAACTAAACTGAAAAGGGCAATGCACTGCCATGCTTGCCAAAGGACAAGACTGGCCAATTCAGTTTGGCAGGCTAGCATGCACATCAAGGGGCATAAATGCAAGATACATACAGCAACTATACCTTGCAATCACAGTACCTCAAATGTTATATGCTGCTGACATAGTCCTCACCCAACAGCAAAATGTAGGCAAAAGAACAAAAGAAGGACATACCAAGCAAGCTGCAGTTACCAAGCTAGCGACAGTACAGAGATGGGCAGCAATTATGATAATGGGCCAATTAAAACCATCGCAACAGATGTCATAGAAACCATGGCAAACCTTATCCCCTTTCACCTGCTAGTAGACAAACACCAACAATGTGCAGCAGCATGTCTAGCAACACTACCTGAGTCACACCCACTGTAGAAACTGGTCAGGAACATGACAAACAGACTTGTGAAATGACACCCTACACCCCTCCATGACCTCATGCACAGATTCAACATCCAGCCAATGAAAATGGAAACCATCAAAGCAGTACAATTCAAAACAGCTTGGAAACCGACCATCAAAATAAACATAGCCAACAGTATCAATGAGGCAAAGGACGATGTACAGAATGACAACTCCGATGTCAAAGTTTTCATGGATGGCTCAGGCATGGAAGGAAAAATAGGGGCAGCCACAATCCTATACAGAAATTGAAGACTCAAACCCAAAATACGTTACCAACTCAGTTTGCAATGACACCACACAGTCTACAAAGAAGGAGTAGGCGTGGTCCTAGGCACCAAGTTGATGCAGAAGGATTGGGGTATACAGTTGGCCACCATATTTATTGACAACCAAGCTTCCATTATAGCCACACAACTAATGAAACCTACTCCAGGACACTACATTCTGGACGCATTACACGAAAATATCACCACACTGTGGAAAAAACACCCTGGACTAAAAATTACAATCAGATGGTCACCAGGACACAAAGCGATCAAAGGCAATGAACAGGCAGATGAACAGGCCAAAAAGGCAATAACAGAAGGCAACAGCGATGCAAATGAACTCCCAAAAATCCTCAAGAAACCACTACCATGAAGCAAGACAGCAACAAAATGGGTGTTCAACAAAAAGTTGAAACACAGCATGCAAAAACTATGGCAGAAATCGAAGAGATACGATGGGATGAAGAAAACCGACCTGTATACATCATCCAACAAATACATTGACCTCATCACGGCCCTACCCAGGAAGCATGCTAGCTTACTCACACAACTATGAACAGGACATGCACCCCTCACTAAAAAAGCACTTGTTTCATATAGGAAGAGTTGACTCACCAATTTGCTCCTCATGCCAACAGGCTGAAGAAACAGTACAACACTACCTACTGCACTGCCCTGCACATCAAACAGCAAGACAAAAATTATGGAATAGTATGGGAGGAAGGGATATAAACATCATGAAACTACTCACAACAAGCAAAACACTATGAGGATTATTCAAATATGCTGCTGAAACCAATCAATGGACAGGAACTTTTGGAGGTATACCAGAGCTGAACAAGGAACAAGGAAAGGAAAAGAGAGGACAGACATGAAGGAATGTGAGTAAAGTACACACTTATCCTATTCATGGTCCAAGCACCACCTATTACAGTGCCACAGGCACTTTGAGAACCACCCTGTGGTCCCTCCAAGCAGATGACAAAGACTACAAACATGGAAGGAATATATAGCATTGCACACACTGTATACTTTACTCTCTTACATATGGTTCGCCACAAAGGAGAATAAATGGGAAAAAAAAAAAAAAAAGAGCACTAGGTAGAATGGCTCGTAGGGCTTGATCAAACTAGTGTATGGCAAGCAAGTAGGTTGGTAATCTCACCAGCAACTGATGCAGGAAAGGCAAGGATCCTGATGCTGCAGGTTTAAGACCCAACAACAAAACACGTCATCAGAGAAGCAACGGACAACATCAGCAAAGGGCAACTATTCTACGAAACCTTTCCCCCCCCCCAAACCTGGAAACCCCAACAGTACCACAAAACTACCAGTACACACCACCATGCTGGTCCTTCACTAACATAACAAATGAACAGATTCACAGGGAAATTAGAAAGATGAAACCATACAAAGCCACCAAAAGTGGCTCAACCCCAAACTCAATCTTCACGCATGCCAAAGAAGAACTTGTTCCACACTTAGGTTCACTTTTCCACACTACTAACACACTGAAGTTCTACCCACAGGAATGGGCCACAACAGAAACACTCATTCTAAAGAAGCCTGGAAAGCCTGACTACACTGTACCCTCAGCATGGTGACCAATAGTATGTCAGATGGAATGGCCTGACTCCTCAACATGTGCAAAAAACACAACATAATCCCAGCCCACCACTTCGGAGCAAGGCCAGGATGGACAACAACAGACTCAGTGCACATGTTCATGAACATTGTAAAGGATGCATGGAGAAAAGGGCAAGTCGCATCCACTCTCTTCCTCAACATTAAAGGTGCTTTCCCAAGTGTAGACATCAACTGACTAATACACAACATGAGGAAAAGGGGAGTACCTCGAGAATACACAGAATGGATGGAAAGGCAGCTAGGCAACCGACACACAACCCTAACCTTTGATGACTATGAAACTGAAGCCTTCATAGTGGAGAATGGACTTGACCAAGGTGACCCACACTTGGGAGTCTGTTACCTCATCTATAATTCAGACTTACTGGAGATCCCAATCATCAGGATACGTGAATGGATCCTCTTATTTGTGGATGACACAGTAATTATAGTGACTGGGAAAGATTTCACAGAGACCCACAAAAAACTGTGAGACATCATGAACTGAGCAGGAGTGTATTTGAATGGGCAAGAAACCACAATTGCGATTTCGGCATTGAGAAATTCCAACTGCTCAACATCTTGAGGAAACTCATCCCACACCAACTAAACCCCAAGAAGAAGATACCAATGCCACAATGCACACTCACCCTTGGGGATCAGTGCATACCATCAAAAGAAACAGCCAAATTCCTTGGAGTGATAGTAGACAACAAACTAAATTGGAAGGGACAGTGCATGGCCACAACTGCCAAAGGACAAGATTGGCTAATCCAATTTAGCAGGCTGGCATGGGCATCACAAGGAATCAATGCAAGATATACATGGCAACTATACCTCTCCATTGCCATCCCCTGCATGCTATATACAGCTGACATTTTCCTCACCCCACAACAGAATGTAGGTAAACAGGCAAAGGACACCAGAAACAACCAAGCTGCCATCAACATGTTGGCATCAATACAGAGAAAGGCAGCAATTATGATAATGGGAGCAATGAATACTACAGCCACAGATGTTGTTGAAACTATGGCAAATTTGATCCCCTTCCACCTTCTCATTGAAAAACACTGACACCAAGCAGCAATACACCTAGCAACCCTACCAGAAATGCACCCATTACACAAACCAGTGATAAATGCAGCCAAAAGACTGGTAAAGCATCACCCAATGCCATTACATGACCTTATGCACAGGTATGGCATCCAACCACAGAATGTGGAAACCATCAAGGCCATAAGGCAAGACAAAAAATGGAAACCAAAAATCACAGCCAGCATTGCCAACAGCATGGACGATGCACTGGAGGACCTGAGGAATGATGAATTGGATGTAAAAGTGTTCACAGACAGATTGGGCATGGAGGGCAAAATAGGCGCAGCAGCTGTCCTATACTGAAATGGGAGAATGAAAACCAAACTACACTACCAACTAGGCTCACAACAACAAGAACACACAGTACATGAAGGAGAAGGGGTGGCACAGTACTGGGAACCAAGCTAATCTCCAATGAGTGGGGAGTATGGTCAGCTATTTTCTACATCCAAAACCAAGCTTCAATCACTGCCATGCAACTAATTAATCCTACTTCAGGTCATCACATCTTCGACATTTTCAATGAATATATAGTGGTGCTGAAGAAAAAGCACAGTGGAATACAGCTCAAAATCAAATGGGTACCAGGACATCAAGGTGTGGATGGTAAGGAACAAGCAGATAAACAACTAAAGAAAGCAATAACCAAGGGAAGTAGTGAACAAAGAGAACTGCCAAGATACCTCAAGAAGCTGTTACCACACAGCAAATCTGCAATGAAGGCAGAATACAACAAAAAGCTCAAATGCAGAGCTCAAAAGATCTGGCAAAAATCACCGCAGTACACAAAAATGAAAAAGACTGACCCAACAGCACCCTCAAACAAGTACATCAGACTCATCACCAACCTGCCAAGGAAGCTCGCCAGTATCATTACACAACTTTGAACAGGACACACCCCACTAGCTAAGCATCTACACCACATTGGGAAAAGTGACTCACCCATCTGCCCAGCGTGCCAACAGGCAGAAGAAACCATACAACACTTCCTGATACACTGCCCAGCACACTGAACAGCCAGAACAACACAGGTGGAAGAGACATCAACATCATGAAACTACTCACCATGCCACAGATGCTCTGCGCATTGTTCAAATGTGGCAGAAACAGGCCGCTTTTGCAGCACCTTTGGCAACATTCCATCACTAGATGAAGAAGACCAGGGACGAAGAGGACATAGAGAGCCAAGAGGATAGAGCAGACATGGTGATAAAGAGGGGAGAAGCAAGAGATCTTGAGATGATGAAGAACAATGAAGACCCACATCCCTGCAGAAAAACAGGTCTCACAGATCTCAGTATCTTTCATTAAAGCACCAATGGTGCAACAGGGGTTTTCTCAAGGTCAAGACTATCTGTGAGGCAAAGGACTGTGTGACAAAAGTCATATGCATTTATTTTGCCTTGTAAAGCCAACTCATGGTAGAAATCAAGACAATGAAATGTAAAGGCATTTTGGGGCTGATTAAATGTCGCTGGAAACCACCTTGCTTACAAAATCTGTATATGACGAGGGACAATTCCATTTTGGTGGCAGTCACAGAAGTCCACTGCAACACAATGAACACCAGACAGATCTGTTACAGTGAATGTAGGAGGCCCATATATCAGTGAAATTCATTTGGCACCATCACACCCCAGCTGGATGCGAAATCCTGCTTCACAAAGAGAAGACCTACAAAAATAGAATCCATTCCATTGCTAGGTTTTATCAGTATTGAAAAATTGATAATGGTAATAACTATATTTACCTCAATCCAATGTAGAGGGTGTGAAGCATGGGCAGCAAGCAAACAGCCTCTGCATTGCAGTAACCCACCATCAATGCAATCTAGACATTAAATTTCTAGCAGATCAAGTAGATCAGGATCTTCCTCTACAGTGGTAAAGATTGCAGATTGAGCTCTTGCTTTCTGATTCTTGGACATTGTGGATAGGCAGATAGGTTTGGCAATTAGATGTGGCATACAGGGGCAAGTTGTCAGCAATGATTTGGTGATTAGATGTGGCATTTATAGGGGTTGGCAATGATGTGGCTATGATGTGGCTATGATGCCTGTGATAATATGGTAACAGGTATGCCTGGTTATGGGTGCAGGTCAAATGTTGCCATACCCAGGCCACCTGATCTTCCCACAAACCCAGTCTTATGATAGTGGGTGATCCGGTGCCTCACCCACTATTATAATAGTCAATTCCATCAAAACCCAACACTGGCATTATTTCCTTCCCTAAATGATATTTATTACTGTTCCCACCCCAATCAACACCTGATCACTACCTCCCATGGTTCATCAACAAGCACCACAGCTTTGGCTAACATTGTGCTCATCATCCCCGACAATGAGCATGCTATTCCACTCATTGTGGACCTTTTCCCTTCGCTTTTTTTTAGTATATAATACTTATGTATGTATATAGTGATTATAAACATCTATTTTCGCTTTTTAACCTATATTAAGCATGCAATTAGAATTCTCCCTTAAACAGGGGAGAAGGAGGGGTCTCGTCTTCCTATTGAGGGGTTCTACTATATATACAGGGCTCTATAATGACTTATTTAGCTCAATACATGACTGGGGAAGGCTCTACAGGGAGGGGAAGAGGGGAAGTAGGGAGAAGTGAGGGGTGTGTGAGACAGGATACCATCTACTGGGCTGGAACACCCTCTAGAACCAAAATAGTAAACAATGGGCCCCAGTACCATTTACATCGATTAACAATGTATTACAATGGGTGCCAGTACCATTTACAATGATTAACAATGGGTGCCAGTACCATTTACAATGATTAACAATGGGCCCCA